>JBBDGP010000073.1:0-80000 GCA_037952835.1 Lithobates septentrionalis | reverse complement strand
AAAGGACGTTTGATAGTCGCATTGGCGCACCAGGTGGCAGTGTGGGTGGAGGTCTGGCAAATCGCACCTAGGGGTGAGCGTAAGTCGGCAAAATGGCGGCAGAAGAGCTCTGTGTCCATGAGACTCCAATTTGTTATTGTTTGGAACTGTGTGAATCTGGCTGCAGCCTTTGCGGAAAAGGAACGGTGGAAAATCCTCCATACTTGTAGCCCAAGTCTACTACCGTATGGAGGTACAATCCAGCTGGGGGCGGCTGAGCATGGGACGTCTCTCAGCATGCCGAAGGCCAAGGTGATTTCTGGGACAGATAACTTGCGGTTCAGTCTGGGGTCTTTGGTTTTAAGGACCACCGATAGCCGCGGTCGGTCGAGCCTCCAGGAGTGCCACCCTGGTTTGTACGTCTGAGACCGAGGTAGACAGGGACGACACCATCGTGTGAAGTTGTGCGATGGCCGAAGATATTGACTGAAGGGATGCCTGTTGGGTACTGGGTCCTGCTGCTGGTGGGGGAAAAAGGAGCTTGAACAGCTCGCCTTTCCTCGCTGCGGCGGGGAAGGGCACACCTCTGCGTCTTCGCTCCGCCGTCAGTTTGGGGATAGTCCATCCCCTGAGGGACTGCACGCTGCCGCTCTCTGAGACCAGGGAAGGTGACAGAGGGGCCGTGAAGTCTTCGCTGCCGGCCTGTGACATGATTGATCTGATGAGAATATCCTGTCTTTGAGCTCGTATTTTTTGATTGACTGTAACCTATTGGGGGTGACATGAATTTCAAGTTTTTCCTTTGATTCTCTAAGTCATACTTACCCAACTTATTTCTTGCCATTTTTTTTTTTTTTAGGTGATAATTCGTGAAGGGTTTGCTGACTTCCTTGAAGCAATGATTTGTATGGTACTTGCAATCTTGTGACAATGAAATGATTTTGAAATGTTTGCCTTGATAATGAAATGAGTGAACTCCATGACAGAGGTCCGGCTCGGTCGTGTCGTGATTGAGCCGACCGTAAACCGGGCTCTGGAGCATGTACTGAAATGAGGCAATTGAAAAACAGTGGTGCACACCGGGACGAATCGGTGCATGATTGATGCATCTGGATTCGAATCGGAGCGCAGTGTGAACGAAATGAGAGAAATGTATTTATCTTAACCGAGGCTCGCATTGGTTGTGCCGCATTTTGCGACTAGCAACTAACCGAGCTCTGGTATAGGTATGGATACGGCCGAATCGACTGCGGCATTCCGTGACGAATCGGTGCATGTCGGATGCGACTGTTTTCGAAACGGTGATGCGCTGTGGGAGTGAAATGGTAGCAATTCCCATGACAGAGATGCGGATCAGTCGCCCGATATCTGTGACTAGCTGTGATCCGGACTCTGGAGCATGTTTCTGAAATGAGGCCGAGCCCTGGGGCACGCCGTAACGAATCGGTGCATGGAGGATGCGACTGGATTCGAAGCGGAGCGCGGTAAGTGCAGGTGTAACATATTGTTTGCCATGACAGAGGCGCGAATCGGTCGTGCTGTTGTAGCGACTGACTACGAATCGGACTCTGGAGCATGTACTGAAATGTGGCAAATACCTGGGGCACGCCGAGACGAATCGGTGCATTTCCATGCGACTAAATTCGTATCGGAGTGTGCTACGTGGCAACGAAATGATAGCCATGACAGAGGTACGAATCGGTGAGTCGATGTGTGTATATATATATATATATATATATATATATATATATATATATATATATTTATTTTTTATTTTTTTTTAATCGACTGCTTATGACGTGACTCTGGAGCATGTACTGAAATGAGGCCGTAACTACTGGGGCACACCGGAGCGAATCGGTGCATCTTTTAGGTGCGACTGGATTCGAATCGGAGCGCGGTATGTGACTGAAATGAGAAATGATTTTGCAATGGTTTGAAATGATAGAAATGTATCTAGAAATGTTCAGAAATGAGAAATGATTGGTATCAAACTGACGTGGTTCGATAAGATTGTGAACTGCGAATCGCTATGGCTGTCTGCTGACTCATGTTTTTTGCAGTTTAGACATGCCTGAAATGAAGCGACGCACGCGTCGCGGTGGTTTCCTTAAATAACACGAAATGGTTACATAACGATAGTGCGAGTGATATACATTGCGGTTACGTACGTAAAAGTTGCGGGTGCTTCGTAAGTTTGATATCACGGTTTAGTGACATGATATCTAACAATGCGTAAAAACAAAAGTCCGACGGGACCCTACCTGAGACAGCCAAGCCAGACGCGTGGTACGAACGATACGAATCGGTAAACACTGACGCTCTCGAGCACGAAATAGCAATGCGGGAACTTCGCGAGACAACAACTTGCGGATGTTGGTATTCGAATAGTCGGCCTAGTGACGTAACGTATCGCGCACAGGAAACCGACAAGCACCACAGGTGAGCGGGCTGCTTAAATACCCCCCGGACTCCTCCCATAAATTCAGGCCACCATACTGGCCTTCCTACATATGTGTATGTATATATATATATATACCCGTATATACTCGAGTATAAGTCAAATTTTTCAGCACATTTTTTTTTTTTTTTCCAAAACAAAGTTTATTGTCAGTAAAAGTCATGGTATACATTGACATTGCATATTTATGGTACAATAGAAGTAATATAGCGTTTTGGTGCTACATATGCATTACAATTAGCATCTATTCAATACTGTACACCATATTTAGCTTATTTATTAATGAACAGAGGTATGAACTATCCGTAAGTGATCATAAACACAAATTAAACATTCAAACAAGGGTATCTGTGCCCAGAAGTGGTTCAGTGAATACGTTTTCGTTTATGTGTTGGTATTATTTTTTATTTTTCCCCCTTTTTGTTGGAACTCTTATAGGTCTTTGTATTGTTTGTGTGGTAACCTTACGCTTTGTGTGGTTGATCTCTTCGAGGTCATTGTGAGATATTAGGTTTCTCTAGAATGCATCTTTTTAATGGAGTAAGGAATAATAGGAGACCTTCAAGTAAAATCAAGGGAATATATAGGTTCAAATAATGTTCGATCCTATAGTACTAATTCGTTTGGGGTCCTGGGGGTTTTTATATGTGTAGTGTTACTGTTTATTGTATATTGTTTCTGAATATGAGAATGCGTGGTAGGATTGCGGTCTCCGGACCACTAGCAATCCTACAATTAGATGGTCAGGAAGGGTTGGATGTCTGTATCACGGGGTAAGGTGAACAGAGATTTGGAAATACTAGGTTTCCGAGGAGAGAGTGTTGTGGTTATGTGGTAACAAGTATGTCAGAGATATCAGTGAGTAGAATCCTAAGTAGGAATGTGATGGTTGTTAAGCAGGATAAGGCTAAAGGTGGGAAGGGAGGAAGTGATTCAGAGGGATAGACTAGATGATAACTAGTTCTCCTCCGACAAGGACTCAAATGACTGTGTACGATCTCAGGACAATAGATCTACATATTCGGCTGTCGTTTGGAAATGTTGCCAGCACGACCAAGTATTCCTGAATTTGGAGGGTGTGTCTTTAGCTTGGTGAATCAATTCCTCCATTTCGGCTATTTTAGTTATTCGTTTGAGCCAGTCCGCTATAGTAGGGGGCTTGGAGGATTTCCAGAGGGTCGGGATGCACATTTTTGCCGCATTAATCATATGTAGGGCAAGAGAACGATGGTATTCATTTTTTGGGATGGAAGAGTGATGTAGCAGCATTTGGGCCGGGGTGAATTCAATCTGATAGGTGGTAATTTTGGAGGTGATACGTTGGACTTCTTTCCAGTAGGGTTGGATGAGTGGACAGGACCACCATATGTGGATCATAGAGCCTTCTTCTTTTGAGCATCTCCAGCAGGTGGAAGGGATGGAGGGGGATATTTTATGAAGTTTAAGCGGAGTTTTGTACCATTTAGAGAAGATCTTGAAACTGTTTTCTTGTGTTGACACGTTAACTGAACCTTTGTGGATGTATGAGTATATGTTTTCCCATTCTTGGTCTGACAGGTCTAATGTTAAGTCTCTTTCCCAACTCCGAGTGGCTATATTGGATTTGGGAGTATGGTCAGAGAAAAGAAGAGCGTAAATTTCCGAGATCACATGTCTCTGCGGTTCCGTCTTGGAACACAATATTTCAAAAGGTGTGAGTTGTCTGCAATATTCCATTTTCTCGGGAATGTGGTTAAGAAAGTGACTTATTTGATTGTATGTCCAAGGAGGAAAGGGTCTTCCGGACGTATTTGTGGGCAAGTTAGTAATAGAGACAAATGTGTTTCCAGAAAAGAAATGTTTTGCACGTATTTCTTCGTGGGGCCAAAATCCCTCAAGGAATGTGATGGACATACCCGGTGGGAAATCTGGATTATTTCGTATTGGTGTCATGGGGCCTGGGGCAGAGGATATGTGATGTTTTTGGCAGGTGATCTTAAATGAGGAGAGAGTGGAGGAGATCAAGGGATGTTGTGTGCATGCCAGAGGTATTTGTTTTGAGGGGATCCAAGGCAATTGGTTAACTGGGATCGATGAAAATTCATTTTCAATTTGCGTCCAGGCTTTAGTGTGGGAATGGACATTCCAGTCCACTATTCTCGACAATTGGCAAGCCCTGTGATATTTGGCTATGTCGGGGAGCGCTATGCCTCCTTTTAGTTTGGGCAGTGAGAGTCTATCAAAGCTGAGTCTAGGGCGGTTCGTGCCCCAAATAAATTCGCTGCATGCCCTGCGGTATGAAGCAAAAAAGGCTTGCGGTAATCTTATGGGAACAGTTTGGAGGACATAAAGTATTCTAGGGAGAATGTTCATTTTAATTATTGAAGCCCTTCCAAACCAAGAAAAGAGTCCTGTTGACCAGGACTTGAGGTCTTTTTGAATTTGTTGGAGGATCGGTAGATAGTTTTTGGTATAGAGATCAGATAGGTGGGCCGGTAGGCGGATCCCGAGGTATGTAATCACATCTCGGGCCCACTTGAAGGGGAAATTAGATTGACAGGACACAAGTGTTTCCTTCTTTAAGGATATGTTTAGGGCTTCGGATTTGGTGAAGTTGATTTGTAGGTTGGTTAGGAAGTTAAAAGTGTCAAGATCTTTAAGTAGATTGGGTAAGGTAATGTGGGGGTCAGTCAGGAACAAGAGGATGTCGTCCGCGAAGGCAGATAGCTTATATGTATTCTCAGAGACGGAGACTCCTTTGATGTCTGGATTAGATCGTATGCGTTGAAGAAGTGGTTCTAAGGTAAGAACAAATATTAACGGTGAAAGCGGGCATCCCTGGCGTGTCCCATTCGACATGGAGAAGGCATTCGACAGGTGGCCATTGACACGGACCTGTGCAGTAGGAGAGGCATAGAGGGCCATTATAAATTGCAACATACGGTCTCGTATACCGATCATTTTAAGTACTGCTGACATGTAGTCCCACGCCACCCTATCGAATGCCTTCTCCGCATCCAAAGACAAAAAGAAACCTTGCTGTTGGGTGGAAGTCAACCATTTGTGAATATTGATCGCCTTGGTTGTATTGTCTCTAGCCTTTCTGCCTGGTATAAAACCCACCTGGTCTAGAGAGACGAGGGTAGGCAGGAGGGGCAACAGACGGTTAGCCAAGATCTTGGCATAAATTTTGAGATCAACATTCAGTAATGATATTGGGCGGTAGTTTGACACTTTTGAGGCATCCTTATTGGGTTTAGGTATTACAGCTATGTGTGCTGTCAGTAGGTCTCTAGGTGGGGGATTGTCAGAGGACAGGGAGTTGAATGCTGCCAGGAAATGCGGTTTGAGAGTATCAATATACGTTTTATAATATCCAGTCGTTAGACCGTCAGGTCCGGGGCTTTTGCCGGCCTTCAATTGTTTGAGAACCACATCCATTTCAGCTGATGATATGGGTCGTTCCAGATCGTCAGCTGATGCGGTAGAAATATGTAAGGGACAGTACTGTGTGAGAAAGTCTTGTATGGCTGTCGTTCTTTGATTGTCTGCCCTTGGTAGGTTGGGGGTATGTATGTTGTACAACTGAGAGTAATAGTATGCAAAATGAGCGGCTATTTGTTCATTGGATACTAATTTTGTCCCCGCAGCATCTGTTATTGAGTGGATCGTGGTGTGTGCTTTTTTAGCTCGGAGCGCTCTTGCTAAGATTTTGCCAGACTTATTGCCGTATTCATAGAATACTTTTTGGGAGAGAATATAGTTTTGTTTCGTTTGTGTGGTTAGGGCCTCTAAGAGGTCAGTCCTGGCTTGGAGTAGTTCAGGTAGGGACGTCCTTGCTTGGGAGATTTTGTGTGCTCTTTCCAGTGTTTGTATACGTGTAGTCAGTGTTGTTATGTGTGCCTGTCTTTCCTTCCTACGTTTAGCCGAGAGTGCCATTAATTCTCCCCGTATGGTGCTTTTATGTGCTTCCCATCGCATCATAGGTGAGATATCAGGTGAGTCATTGTCAGTGAAATATAGCAATAGGCGTTCTTGTATGGCAGACATTGTGGCGGTGTCCGTGAGAAGCGAGGGGTCCAATCGCCAAATGTGGGGGCGGGGATTAATATTTGGGAGTTCCAATGTCATGGATATAGGGTGATGGTCCGAAAGATACATGGGGTCAATTGTGGCTGTGGATAACATCGATATGTCCCTTTGAGAAAGGAAAAAATAATCTAGTCTGGAGTGCCGGTTATGTGGAGTTGAATAGAACGTGAAGTCCTTCTCTTTCGGGTGCAGAGTACGCCACGAGTCATGTAATGAGAGTTCTTTGAGTTGTGATTTAATTGCACGTAACGCGCTATATGGCAGGGTTGTGGAGCCATTCGAGGTGTCATGTAGGGGATTTAGGGGGACATTGAAGTCTCCGCCTAGGACAAGAAGGCCTTCTTGGAACAGAGAGAGTTTTTGTAAGGTGGACCGGAAAAAAGGGACTTGTTTCGTGTTGGGTGCATATATGTTGGCAAGGGTGATTTGTTTGCCATGTAGTGTACCTTTAACAAAAAGGTATCGTGCTTCTGTGTCTATGCAGGTTTCTTTGATGTGAAACGGGCAATTTTTAGCAAATAGGATAGAGACTCCCTTCGATTTCGTGGACTTATTAGTGGCGTGGATGAAGGTTGGAAAGCGAAAATTAGAGAGTTTAGGGGTGGATCTCGTCTTAAAATGGGTTTCTTGAAGAAAGACAATGTCCGCTTTGTTTTTTTGTAAGGACAGTAGTAGTTGAGAACGTCGCTCGGGGATGTTAAGGCCCCTTATGTTAAGGGATATGAGTTTGATTGTTTTGTTTGTGGTGTTTGGCGTTTGCGACATATTGGGGGAGTAGATAGAGTTTTAGAGGTGCTGGCACCGGAGTGTATGAGGTTTTTTGTATTTCTATGAGTATTCGTCGGAGGAGTAGGAAAGTTAGCTTAAGGAAGCCGGGGAGGAAGAACAGAGAGTCCGTGCCCTGTGGAGGGGATTGTTAGTAATGTTCAGGTAAAGAGGGTGGATATGGGGACAAAGTAAAGCGATACTGTTGTATCTCAATCTGGTGTATCTGTGTAAGAAGATAGTGGGGTGTCTCGTGTAAGTATGTGATCGTTTCCGGTGAGTAGCGAGAGCCTGCTCGCTAATCCGTATAAAGTGTATACCTGTAATTAGGTATGACCGGAGTGAGTCAGCGGCGTGAGGTGGAATCTAGTATGTCTAACAGAATTAGTGGTTGTACGCGCCACTGGGGTGAGGGGCAGCTGAAATCAGTACGAAGATTGGAGGTACAGAGATAGGTAGCTATACGCTGGACAGAGACTAGATGTAAGCTAGGTGAGGAGGTTAAAAATGGCAATAGTCTATTGCTTATTAGCAACCTGGGGGACGTGTGATTAGGTATTCTGGGTATTTATCACAGAGATCTGTATAAGTAATATGTAGAGGGGGAACAGTGATGTGTGTGCAGGGGAGGCTCCGTAGTTCGGATTGAAAGGATAATCTGTGTGTTCATGAGATTTACCCCTAAGGTGTGATAGGTTCAGGGTGCCGTCTAGGAAAGAATTCATCTGAGTATTATCTTGTCTTCAACAAATAGTATTCGGTAACAAGGTGTAATAGAGTAGCCTAAACAAACCTTAAGGCTGATCATAAACTTAAATAAACTGTGGTAAACAAAACTGAATATAGTGATATCCCATCTGGGTCAAGCTGTAGACTTTGGCTTATCCTTTGTGGGCTGAAGTAGCTACTCCCCTATTTGTTGGGGTACGTAAGTCAGGGCCCTATGTCATAGCACGCCGCGTGTTGTTCTGGCTTGAACTGTCTCTGCGATATAGAAAACTGTTGGACCGAGTGACTATTGGGTATGTAGGATTCGTAACTTTGAGGCATGTGTGGTCAAAGACTACCCATAACGAGCATCAGGGGCTGCTCGTGGGTGATTATTAGCTGCCGGTTGTTGTACCGTTTGGTTGGAGGTCGGTCTTCTACTTTGTCATGAGGGTATTACACGCTTGCGAATGGTATTGTAGCTATCGTCAGTTATCAGCAGTGAGGGCATCAGTTAGTATAGTCTGCTATTCGGAGCCTCAGACACCTGCTTTAGTTTGTTAATGAGTCGCTGCCTTAAAGCAAAAGTTGCATTTGGGGGAGCAATCTCATCTAGAGAGGTGAAACCCCCCTTAAAGAGGAAGGAGTCACCAAATCTGGTGGGGTTAAGCTGGTATGTTTTGGGTAGCGAGCCCCACAGTTCCCCATGTAGAATATCATCCTGGGTTGAGAATCTTCAACCTAACTGGGCCTCGCTTATGAAATTTCATAAGTATGGGAGATGGTCCAGTCATATCTACAAGATGCACAACCAAGGGCACTTCAGTATGATATCGGTAACTATGTTCATTGTGTAACATCTAGAGTAGCCCCCAGCGCGTGTGGGTGTACATTTGCTTCGGGGGAACATCTGTCGATATAAAATCGTAAGCCGTTTATCAGTATTTCAGTAATAGGCCCCCAGCAATTAATCCTGTACAATGAGAATATGCTATATAGTACGCTAGGTGGTGAGGATGGTGATCCGCAGGGGCCAACCTCCATTATGGAGAAGCAAGATATGCAATAGCCGGAACGGTATATTAGATAAGTAGGTCAATGCAATGGTTAATCTTTCATATTGAGAGCTATGCGTTGGTCATTAACCTTAGAGGATTGGGCATTGTTCGCAATGCCGTAAGCGTACGCGGTTGTTCAAGTTGTTAGTTACTGTTTGCGTATGTGTGGTAATTTATCGTCTATGAAATTTTTAAGCATTCCCTTGGATCACCGCCCTCACCGTCTCCTCACCCTTATGTTTAAAGTCATGCTAGCACTAAAAAAAGAAGAACGAAATTAAATAGTATAAACTAAACTTAAACGGTATAAAGGTTTTGGGATCACCAGGAAGGTAGTCACAGGGTATAATGGCAGGCTATTATAACCGTCCCCCCCCCCTCAGTCTAGAGTGAGGGGGGAATGGTCACAGATCGAGGATGGGGACAGGAACAGCGCGGTCAAGTTCAGCAGAGTTGACCAGAGCAGAATCAACAGATGTGGAGTTCCTTGTCAGCTTGTGCATCGCCACCTATGGTAATGAAATTTTTTCGGTCCGTAGCTATTGTTCTCATCTGATCACAGCGTTCAGGGTTGTAACGCTCTTACCTGCCTTATCGTGGTGTCTCGTGCAGAGGAGATAAGACAGTCTCACAAACCTATGGCGTAAGGGCGACTAGCTGATGACATGTAGAACAAGCGCAGTCAGACCTCACTCAGGGTATATCTTGAAGACAGTCCAAGGAAACCAATGGAACGAGGAATATAGGTGAGAGGAGAAAGCGTTTCTGAGAATAGTATAAACTGCTGTTGTTGATCAGCGGTCCCGACGTGCTCTCCTGGGTTGCGGGGTGTGCAGCGGGCTGGAGCCGCTCTCGTTGCCTGGAGCTTGCAGACGGATTCTGGTTTCGGATGGTGAACGTTGTCTCCTATAGCGGTGCGGTTGAGTTTCCATCGGTTCAAGATCAGGCGGGGTCTTTCTGGGAGCCGGAGGACGGAATTCCGCGTACCATTCGGGAACCTCCGTGAACGGTATGTCTAGGGTGTCACAAAAATAGCGCAGATCCTCTGGCACTCTGAGCAGTGCGGTGCGACCCTGCGAAGAGGCTGATAGGCCGAAGGGAAACTTCCACCTGTATGGAATTCCCTTGGTACGGAGCACTTCCAATAGGGGGCGCAGTTCTCTACGACGTTGTAGCGTTATTGTAGAGAGGTCTTGGAAGAGGCGAATGTCAGCGCCGTTATATGATAGCTTTGTTGTGATGCGAGCCTTACGTAGGAGCTTCTCTTTCAGTTGGTAGTCAATGATATGACAGATCACATCCCTCGGCGGGTCCGCATCTCTCCCCCGGGGGCGTAGGGCACGATGGATTCGTTCCATGCGTATGGGTGTAGTGGGGGGTCTATCCAGGAGGTTGTTGAAGAGGGCGGACACCTCCTCTTGCAGCCGATCCGCCTCGATTGATTCCGGCAGGCCTCGCACACGCAGATTATGGCGTCTGCCGCGGTTGTCCAAGTCTTCCATGTGACGGTTCAGGTCCCGTAGCTGTAGGGTGTGGGTGTCCAAGACTTGACACGTACAGCGGAGCACAGTGGAGTGGGTGGTAGTCGTCTTCTCTACTTCCTGGACCCTGCCCGCGATAGCTTGTATGTCTATCTTAAGGTCCGTGATTGCGGCTGTTAGAGCCGCCGTAAGGGTGTTTTTTATGTCCATAGCCACAGAATGAAGATCTTGGAGGCTGGGTTGTGAGTGTGGTGTGAGGATTACCGCACCAGCATTTGAGGAAGATAAGGCTCCTGCCTCTGGGCCTGCTGTCTGAGGTGAGCCTCGTGTGGGCGCCATATTGCCAGAGTGGGTCCGGAACATTTCTGGTATATTCTGGCTAATCCTCCCATGCAGGTCTCGGGGGGACCTGGATCTGGATGCGGAGGAGCTGCGGGATGAAGTCCCCATATTTTTCAGGTGCTCAGGTGGGGAAAAACCTCGATTGTAGTCAGGTTTACCTCTCTGTCAGCGGGAGCAAGTGAATTAAGCTGCCATCTTCTCCCGAGGTCAGGCCACGCCTCTTTCAGCACATTTTTTTGTGCTGAAAGTGCCCCCCTCGACTTATACTCGAGTCAAGCACTTTTCTGCAGCTAGCACTAAGTGGCCCCGAGATACGGGGCCCCAAAATCGGTTCGGAAAATGTCATTCTCTGCTGCAGAAAAGTGCTTGACATTTTCTGAACCGATTTTGGGGCCCCATATCTCAGGGCCACTTGGTGCTAGGAACTCCAAATTTGGTGTGCAAACCCACTGGAATTGGTACAATAACATATCCAAAGCTGGGGTTCCTAGCTCTAAGTGGCCCTGAGATACAGGGCCCCAAACCGGTTTAGAAAATGTCATTCTCTGCTACAGAAAAGTGCTTGACATTTTCTGAACTGATTTTTGGGGCCCTGTATCTCGGGGCCACTTGGTGCTAGAAACCCTCAGCTTTGGAAATTTTATGCTGCTAGTTCCACTGGGTTTGCACACCAAATTTGGGGTTCTTAGCACTAAGTGGCCCCGAGATACGGGGCCCCAAATTTGGTCAACTGTGTCCATCTGCAGCAATGTCATTTCGGGACCCTTTGGGTTCAGAGACCCCAAATTTTTGCTGCAGCTAGGGGGCATCTAGGAACCCTTAACTACCGAGTTTGAAGTTCAGGGGACCTATGGCTGCAAATGGGCACAGTGATGCTGCAAATGGGCATTGTTGACCCTCTTTTCCACTTACAGTAGCTGTGCATTTCTCACCCTCGTCTTATACTCGGGTCACTAAGTTTTTTCCCATTTTTTTTGTGGTATGTATGTATATGTGTATATATATATATATATATATATATGTATATATATGTGTGTATATATATATATATGTGTGTGTATATATATATATATATATATATATATATATGTATATGTATGTATGTAGGAAGGCCAGTATGGTGGCCTGAATTTATGGGAGGAGCCCGGGGGGTATTTAAGCAGCCCGCTCACCTGTGGTGCTTGTCGGTTTCCTGTGTGCGATATACGTCACTGGGCCGACTATTCTAATACCAGCGTCCGCAAGTTCTTGCCTCGCAAGTTCCCGTATTCGCAATTTCCGTGCTCGAGAGTTTCGAAGTCCATGTTTACCGATTCGTAGTTCGTACCACGCATCTGGCTTGGCTGTCGCAGGTAGGGTCCCGTCGGACTTTTGTTTTTACGCATTCTTAGATATCATGTCACTAAACCGTGATATCAAACTTACGAATCACTCGAAAAAATTTTCACAAACGTAACCGCAATGTATATCACTCGTACTATCGTTATGTTACCATTTCGCGTTACCCGAGAAAACCACCGCGACGCAGACGTCGCTTCATTTCCAGCATGTCTTAAATTGTTAAAACATGCGTCAGCAGACAGCCATAGCGAGTCGCAAATCTTATCGAATCACGTCAGTTCGATACCAATCATTTCTCATTTCTGAACATTTCTAAATACATTTCAAACCATTTCAATCATTTCTCATTTCAGTCACGTACCGCGCTCCGATTCGAATCCAGTCGCACCTAAAAGATGCACCGATTCGCTCCGGTGTGCCCCAGTAGTTACGGCCTCATTTCAGTACATGCTCCAGAGTCACGTCATAAGCAGTCGATTAAAAAAAAAAAAAAAAATATATATATATATATATATATATATATATATATATATATATATATATATATATATATATATATATATATATATATATATATATATATATATATATATATATATACATCGACTCACCGATTCGTACCTCTGTCATGGCTATCATTTCGTTGCAACGTAGCACACTCCGATACGAATTTAGTCGCATGGAAATGCACCGATTCGTCTCGGCGTCCGATTCGTAGTCAGTCGCTACAACAGCACGACCGATTCGCGCCTCTGTCATGGCAAACAATATGTTACACCTGCACTTACCGCGCTCCGCTTCGAATCCAGTCGCATCCTCCATGCACCGATTCGTTACGGCGTGCCCCAGGGCTCGGCCTCATTTCTGAAACATGCTCCAGAGTCCGGATCATAGCTAGTCGCAGATATCGGGCGACCGATCCGCATCTCTGTCATGCAATTGCTACCATTTCACTCCCACAGCGCATCACCGTTTCGAAACCAGTCGCATCCGAGATGCACCGATTCGTCACGGAATGCCTCAGTTGTTTCGGCCGTATCCATACCTATACCAGAGCTCGGTTCGTTGCCAGTCGCAAAATGCGGCAAAACCAATTCGAGCCTCGGTCAAGGTAAACATTTCTTTCATTTCGTTTCATACTGCGCTCCGATTCGAATCCAGATGCATCAAACATGCACCGATTCGTCCCGGTGTGCACCAATGTTTTTCAGTTGCCTCATTTCAGTACATGCTCCAGAGCTCGGTTCACGGTCGGTTCAGTCACGACACGACCAGGCCGGACCTCTGTCATGGAGTTCACTCATTTCATAATCAAGGCAAACATTTCAAATCATTTCATTGTCACAAGATTGCAAGCACCATACAAGTCGTTGCTTCAAGTTAGTCAGCAAACCCTTCACGAATTATCACCTTTCATTTTCCTCTAGGTCAGTCAAAGTTCAGTAGGTCCACCCTGCACCAGGTTGGACGATATCCCCCCAGGTAAAAGAAAAAAAAAAATGGGAGAAAATAAGTCGGGTAAGTATGACTCAGGGGATCAAAGAAAAAACTTGAAATTCATGTCACCCCCAATAGGTTACAGTCAACCAAAAAAATAAGAGCTCAAAGACAGGAGATTCTCACCAGATCAACCATGTCTCAGGCCGGCAGCGAAGACTTCACGGCCCCTCTGTCACCTTCCCCGGTCTCAGAGAGCGGCAGCGTGCAGTCCCTCAGGGGATGGACCATCCCCAAACTGACGGCAGAGCTCAGACGCAGAGGTGTGCCCTTCCCCGCCACAGCGAGGAAAGGCGAGCTCTTCAAACTCCTCTTTCCCCCACCAGCAGCAGGACCCAGTACCCAACAGGCATCCCTCCAGTCAATATCTTCAGCCATCTCACAACTACACACGATGGTGTCATCCCTGTCTACCTCGGTTACAGATGTCCAAACCAGGGTGGCACTCCTGGAGGCTCGACCGGCCGCGGCTGTCCCCAACCGCAACCCAAACCTTAACACCCCTTCCTGCAGGTACCTCAGGCTGGAGCCCCATTGTCTACCCCTCCCATTTGGTTCCAACCAGCATCAGGAAGGACATTTTGGACGGCAGGGACGTCAACCTGGCCTCTCTCCTTATTTCTGTGCACGATCTGGCAGAAAATAAGGCTTACTCCTGGGGTGACATATCGGTGGTCCTTAAAGCCAAAGACCCCAGATTGAACCGCAAGTTATCTGTCCCAGAATTCACCTTGGCCTTTGGCATGCTGAGAGACGTCCTATGCTCAGCCGCCCCCAGCAGAAGGGAAGAGCTGGACTCGTACCTCCATACGGTAGTAGACTTGGGCTACAAGTATGGAGGATTTTCCTTTTACGACTACCACCGTTCCTTTTCCGCAAAGGCTGCCGCCAGACTCACACAGTTCCAAACAACAACAAATTGGAGTCTCATGGACACAGAGCTCTTCTGCCGCCATTTTGCCGGCTTACGCTCACCCCTGTGTGCGATTTGCCAGTCCTCCACCCACACTGCCACCTGGTGCGCCAATGCGGCGATCAGACGTCCCTTCGAATTTCCCTCTACCTCCGGTGCACTTCAGGGTCAGTCGCCCCCTGAGCAAACGCCTCAGGTGGACAAATTCGGACGCCCAGTCCGAACCGTGGGAGGGGCAGCCATCTGCAACAATTACAATTACGGGTCCTGCAACTTCAGTCAGTGCCGCCTACTCCACATCTGCACCTTATGCCAAAGAGCGCACCCAAGAAACTTGTGCGAAGTCAAACAACAGAAGAGGGCATGACTAAGCCGGATCAACGTCTTATGGCTAGGACTCTACCTCACCTCACATCCCACCCCTTCCCTGGCCACCTACCTTATCCAGGGCTTCATAGTAGGCTTTCACACCGGCCTCATTTCACTACCCCACAGTACTCACGAATGTAGGAATCTTCGTTCAGCAGCCATTGACGAACAAGCCATAGATCGGCTCTTACAAGCAGAAGTAGACCGAGAGTACGTTATAGGCCCTTTCACTCAGCCCCCTTTCAGCACTTGGAGAGTCAGCCCTATTGGGCTTGTCAAGGGCAAATTCACAAATAAATTACGTTTGGTGTACGACCTGTCTGTGCCTCATTCTTCCCACATCCCCAGTCTCAATTCCCTGATCCCCTCCGAAGAATTCTCCCTAAAATATTCCTCCGTCGACATGGCAATACAAGCAGTCATCAAAGCAGGTACAGGTGCCTGGCTCTCCAAAGCCGACATCTCGGATGCCTTCAAGCTCCTGCCCATCCACCCATCCCTTTGGTGCTGGCATGGCATCAAGTGGAAGGAGGCATATTATTTTGCCACAAAACTGACCTTCGGTTCAAAGAGTAGTCCTTGGCTCTTCGACACATTCGCTCAGTCCCTTGCTTGGATACTGTTACACAAGGGTCAATGCCAAGAAGTCATCCATTACCTGGACGACTTCCTACTAATAGAACCTCCCAGCAAGCCCCCAGGAGACCTCGACAAACTCAGAGTGATATTTGGAAATCTCAATGTTCCCATCGCCAAGCACAAAGTCGACGGCCCAGCACACATCATCACCTTTCTCGGGGTCAACTTAGACACCTGCGCTATGCAAGCCAGTCTCCCCCTCGACAAACTAACCCGCATTAGGGCGGTCCTTCACAAATTCACCCACACCAAGGGCTGTACCAAAAAGCAGTTGCAATCTCTCCTGGGAATGCTTAATTTCGCCATGCGAATTATTCCACAAGGCCGCACCTTCGTGTCACGCCTGCTGAGATTCCTGTCAGAAACACAAGACCCCGATCAGATCCTAAATCTAGACACCGCAGCAATAGCGGACCTATCTATGTGGGAGGAATTTCTGTCCGCCTGGAATGGCATATCCCTATTCATACCCATGGTTTCGGCCCTGTCACCCCAGGTGGTGACAGACGCTGCAGCCTCCACAGGTTTCGCGGCAATTTTTGGCCACCAATGGTTTTCAGGACCCTGGCCTCAACAGATTCTGTTGATTCCCGGCTTTATTCAAACATCTTCCCTCTTCGAACTCTATCCCATAGTGGCAGCTGCACAACTCTGGGGCCACCATTGGACAGGGCAAACCGTAGTCTTCACCACCGACAATCAGGCCACAGCAGACATCATCAACAAAGGCAGGTCCAAGTCCCTAGCAGCCATGTCCTTCCTGCGCAGATTGGTACAACTGTCTTTACAGCATCAGTTTAACATACACTGTGCATTTATTCCCGGCAGATACAATTAAGCTGCTGACGCACTGTCACGTTTTAATTACACCTCCTTTTTCAAACAGGTTCCCGAATGCCGAACCAGTGTTGGCCCCTATCCCTGTCTGGTCACAGCTGACCCTGGACTAGTTCAACATTTAAACGGAGCAACGCAGCTCATCAATCATTCACTCTCTCACAACACACTCAAAGCCTACCAGACAGCCTGGAAGGCGTTCAATAAATTTCTCACATCCTGCCGTAAAGGACCAACAGATGTCAAACAGGTACTGGCCTTCACTTCATACTGCCACACTCAGCTGGCCTTATCTTACAATACCATTCGGCTATACCTAGCCGGCATACAACATTTCTTAACGCTTGAAGACCCCACGAAATCTTCACTGTTCTCATCACACGCTATACGAGCCATCCTAAGGGCCATTCAGAAACAACAACCAGTCATCAGCACCAAGCGCTTACCCATTACGGGGCCCATCTTCAGGGACATGTCGACTATTCTGGCTACTTCGCCATTCGGTCTGCTCCCCAGCACGGTCTTACAAGCAGCCATATATTTGGCTTACTACGGGTTCTTGCGACCTGGCGAATTCACCTATAACAACCCCACAGACCAAGTACTATGCAGACGGCACTTGCTTCGCTACCAAGACCATTTCATCCTTCACCTCGAGGTCTCTAAAACCCAGCAAACGGGCTCTGGAGTGGACATTCACCTCTACAGAACCAATAACAGCTGGTGTCCAGTCACCGTACTCAACCGACTCCTGTCACTCCTGCCTGAACAACCGGACACCAGTCCTCTTCTACCATTCCCAGTTAAACCCTTAAGCGCCTGTCAGTTTGTAAACCACATAAGGATACTTCTCCGCAATCTTCACCTTAACCCCAGTCAGTATTCCGGACACTCCTTTCGCATCGGAGCAGCCTCCGCAGCATCCCGCCACGGGGTTCCAGACCACATCATCAGAAGACTAGGCAGGTGGAAATCAGCCTGCTTCGCCCGGTATATCCCCAATCCTCAAGTAGAGATGGCACAGGCATTCTCCAAATTGGCTCAATGAATAACTGAAAACCAATAAAATATTATACCCCTACCTGAATGTTTTTGCCCCCTTATTTTGGCATACCGGCCATTAGACCAAGGCACACTTTCAGGTCCATTTCATATGGTAAGTCCACACTTCCAGGTCTATTTCCGATGGTAAGTCTTATCTTAACTATAAATGTTATCTATGTCCATATCGGACATAGGGCTCCAACCATAAGTAGGAAGGCCAGTATGGTGGCCTGAATTTATGGGAGGAGCCCGGGGGGTATTTAGGCAGCCCGCTCACCTGTGGTGCTTGTCGGTTTCCTGTGCGCGATACCCACCCTCCCATCCCCATTTCACAGCATTTCTCAACTATTCATTTCTCTTTACAGAATAATCATTTCTTAAACCAGGGTATGCCCCCTTATTTTGGCATACCGGCCATTAGACCAAGGCACACTTTCAGGTCCATTTCATATGGTAAGTCCACACTTCCAGGTCTATTTCCGATGGTAAGTCTTATCTTCACTATAAATGTTATCTATGTCCATATCAGACATAGGGCTCCAACCATAAATATATATATGTGTGTGTATATATGTGTATATATATATATGAGACTGACTGTATATATATATATTAAATACACTACAGCTAACTGAATAACCTGCCTGCCTACTCAATCTAAATCACACTCTCTCTCCATCCACACCAACAACACACTACACAGGGCCGATGTGCAGGCAACCTTATATAGTGTGTTGGGCGTGGACTTGGTCCCCCTGAGCCATAATCGGCCAAAGGCACCCTGCCTTTGGCCAATTATGGCTCTCTTAGCTGAGGGCGCTGGGATTGGCCAAAGCATGCAGGTCATGGTGCATGCTTTGGCCAATCATCATACAGCAATGCACTGCAATCTCGCAGTGCATTATGGGGCATTACACGGCACTCGAATTTGCCGCGAACGCCCCATAATGTTCATTTTTCGACGAACAGGCGAACACCCGATGTTCGAGTCGAACTCATGTTCGACCCGAACATAAAGCTCATCCCTAATGTTCAGAGTCCTGCAGCAGGAATGGTAAGTCTGCATTTGTTTGCATTTTCTCTTTAGAGAGTTCTGGCTGTCTGTTCTCCCGGTGGCCACTGGGAGCAGTGTGCTGTTTAATCATGCTATGTACTCTTACTCATGTGGGCTGCTGTTTCTCCTCCAGCCACTAGAGGGCGCAGGCTCGCTCAGTATGGCCTATTTTTACATGGGCAAGAAGGACAACCATGCCATGTGGCAACCGGTTCAGTAGGCCTCTGGAGACATAGCAGCAGCCCATGGATACTAACAAAGTGTGAGTACTTACTATGGGAGAACTGTGTGACAGACAAGTCATGATTATATGCTGCATATTTACTGCTTATCCAAGGGGACTGTACAACTGTAAGTTGATACACCCCTGGATGGTTAGCAGTTCACTTTAAAGTGTTGTTGACTGCTCTGTAGGCGGGTGCAGCGTAGTATACATGCTTGCAAACATGCTTGCAAACTTGTTGCTTAAATGCATGTTTAAATATACACGTTTGGATAAACATGAGCATGGGTTCATTTTAAGGAGTTGTATCTCCAGTATAGTGCATATGTGCTTGGCTAAATCCTGCAGGACTAGTATGGGGCCAACTGCAGGTAAAGAGGGGCTTTCTTGCACAGTTGCTGGAACGCACAATTGCTGAAACACACGGTTGCTGAAGATACATGTTTTTACATATTCGCATAAATATACATGGTTATACATGTTTGCATAAAGATACATGATCATGGTTGCACAGAATGCATGGTTGCACAAAGATGCATGGATATTCATGTTTTCAAAAATCTACATGTTATACACGATTGCATAAAGATACATGGTTGTATAAAGATGCATGTTTAGACATGTTTGCTTAACCACTTGACCATTGCGCACTTAAACCCCCTTAATAACCAGACCAATTTTCAGCTTTCGGTGCTCTCTCATTTTGAATGACAATTACTCAGTCATGCAACACTGTACCTATATGAAATTTTTGTCCTTTTTTCACACAAATAGAGCTTTCTTTTGGTGGTATTTAATCACTGCTGGGTTCTTTATTTTTTGCGCTATAAAAGAAAAAAGACCGAAAATTCTGTAAAAAAATAGATTTTTCTTCGTTTCTGTTATAAAATTTGCAAATTAGTAATTTTCCGTCATATATTTTGACCAAAATTTATACCGCTACATATCTTTGGTAAAAATAACCCAAATAGGTGTATATTATTTGGTCTTTGTGAAAGTTGTAGAGTCCACAATCTATGGTACCAATATCTGAAAATTGATCACACCTGAAGTACTGACGGCCTATCTAATTTATTGAGACCCTAACATGCCAGAAAAGTACAAATACCCCCCAAATGACCCCCTTTTAGAAATAAGACATTCCAAGGTATTTAGAAAGATGCATGGTGAGTTTTTTGAAGTTGTAATTTTTTTCCACAATTCTTTGCAAAGTCAAGATTTTTTTTCTTTTTCTTTTTTCACAAAATTGTCATATTAGCAGGTTATTTCTCACACACAGCATATGCATACCACAAATTACACTCTAAAACACATTCTGCTATTACTCACGAGTATGGCGATACCACATGTGTGAGACTTTTACACAGCGTGGCCACATACTGAGGCCCAACATGCAAGGAGCACCTTCAGGCGTTCTGGAGCACCCAGCCCAATTCTGACATTTCTCTCCTACATGTAAAAATCATCATTTATTTGCTAGAAAATTACATGGAACCCCAAAACATTATATATGTTTTTAGCAAAGACCCTAGAGAATACAATGGCGGTCGTTGCAACTTTTTATTTTGCACGGTATTTGCGCAGCAATTTTTCGAACGTGTTTTTTAAAAAAAAAAACAAAACAGTAAAGTTAGCCCAATGTTTTTGCATAATGTGAAAGATGAAGTTACGCCGAGTAAATAGATATCTAAGATGTCACCCTTCAACATTGCACACGCTCGTAGAATGGCGCCAAACTTCGCTACTTAAAAATCCCCATAGGTGTTGTTTTAAAATGTTTTACTGGTTACATGTTTTGAGTTACAGAGGAGATCTTGGGCCAAAATTATTGCTCCCACTCTACCAATCGCAGCGATACCTCACATGTGTGGTTTGAACACCATTTTCATATGTGGGCGGGACTTACATATGCGTTCGCTTCTGCATGAAAGCACGGGACAGGGGCACTTTAAATTTTTTTTTTCTATTTTATTGTTCATTTTAGTTTGATGCTTTTTTCCAAAAAAATGACAAGTTCTCTTTACAGTGAGATATGGGGTCAAAAAGACCCCACATCTCACCTCTAGGCTGGGAAACCTGAAATAAAAAAAAAAAAAAAAAACGATCCTGGCTTTGATCGTAGCAGTGAGTCGGTAGAAGCATCGGAGGGCAGCGGGAGGGGGGGAGTCCCCTCTCGCCTCCCGTAAGAATGATCAAACAGTGAAACAGCTGCTATGATCCTTCTTATGGTGTAGGGAATTGCCGGCTGAAAAAGCTGATATCTGAATGATGCCTGTAGCTGCAGGCATCATTCAGATATCCCCGCACAAAGTCAAGGACATTGTATGACGGCCGGCGGGCGGGAAGTGGTTAAAACGCATTTTTTTTAACACAAAGTTGTCCATTTATACAATATTTCTAACACATAGCATGTACATACCAAAAATGACACCCCAAAATAGATTCTCCTACTCCTCCTGAGTACGGCAATACCACATGTGTGAGACTTCCACAGCCTGGCCACATACAGAGGCCGAGTATGGCTGAGCATGGCTTTGTATGGAAGGGTATTGCAGGCTATCGGCGAGTATGGGTGGGTATGGCCGAGTATGGGTGGGTATTGCAGGGTATGACACGGTATTGCAGAGTAGTGCAGAGTATTGCAGGGTATTAGAATATGGAGCATGGAGGGATAGCTGAGCATGGATGGATGGCTGGCTGGATGTGACTGCAGTTGTCACAGAGCAGCGCTATGTGCACTACAGATCCAGCCCACCTCTGCTGCCATCCGATCTCTCCTCCTCTCCTCTCACACTGTACCAATCTGTACACAGAGGGGAGAGAGGAACCAGCGTCATGAGATGACGCCGGTTTGTTTACATGTGATCGTCCGTCATTTGCGGAGCGATCACATGGTAAACGGCCATGATCCGGTGGCTAAGTGGTTAAATATACATGATCGCATTAGGATACATGGTTGCATAAAGATACTTGATCGCATAGATACATGATCACATAAAGATACATGGTTGCATAAAGATGCATGTATATACATGGTTATACATGGTCGCACCAGGATACATGGTCACACCAGGATACATGGTCACATAAGGATACATGGTCACATAAGGATACATGATTGCATAAAGATGCATTATATATGTCTGCATAGATACGTGTTGCGTAATGTTGCATAAACACGTTTTATAAACGTATGCTTGCTTATTGCGAAAATGCTTGTTTCCATGGGCACATGTTGCAGGAATGCGCGTGTACAGTGCACGCTTTCATATTTTGCCTAAATGCATAGTTGCATAAGCATATGCTTCCATAAACGCATGCTTCCATAGGTGCATATTGCTTAAACACTAAAAAATTAAAAAATGTAAACACTAAATTAAACATGTACTTGTTTTCCTGGGACTACATACATATGTGCTTATTTGCATAGGACTACATGCATATGTGCTTATTTGCCTTGGTGCTTGTTTGCCTGGGGGTAAATGCGTGTGTGCTTATTGACCTTGTACTGCATACATAAATACATGAATGGCAAGAATACTTGTATACCTGCATGTTTGCATACCTAATGGGTTGCATAGAGACCAACATTTGTTTTAGGCCTGCATCCTGGGAGGACTGTATATTAGGTTGGATAATATAGTTGCTGCAACATTTACCTGTTATACCAGTTAAATGGTTCCATTTAACTGGTATAACAGAAGGCGGCTAGGTCGCCTGACAAGTCGCCCCCGTGTGAACCGGCTCTAACAGTAGTGATTATCTGCTTTTTTGTTTTTTTGTACTATAAAGGGCTAATTTTAGTTTTTTTTAACCCCATTATTTTACTGAACGTCTTAGACCTTGTTCACATCTATGTGTTTTTTGGTGCTTTGGTGCAGATCAAAAGCAAACTGCCTAGGTGTGTAGCAAGCCTTATTCTGGCCACATGGATCAATTTTCAAGTGAAAAATCTTTGTACATTTGCTGAATGAAAGAATGTTGTTTGAAATTTTCACTTGTTTTTAACATTCTGTTTTTAAAACGAATGTAATTTCTGAACGCAAAACCACATACACTGTCTGAAAATTCCTTTGACCAAGAAGTTTTCTATTTCCAAATTTTCCCGTCACTGTGGTTGAAAATGAACGTCGACTTGACCCCACTAATAATTAGAAAATCGAACGAACGTTCTTAAAATGAAATTTTTTTTTGAAGGAAGACATTTGATCTCTGAGTCTGATAATATTTAGTTAGTTGGTTATTTATATTTACCGCTGCATAGAGATATTTAAGAATAAATTGCCTTTTTTTTAAACTTTACATATTAACTAAATTATACGCCACACTTTTTTTTTTTAAGGTTATTAACCGATTAATCGATTAATCGAAACCATAATCGGCCAACTAATCGATTATGAAAATAATCGTTAGTTGCAGCCCTACACGCCAGATCCCACCTTCCTGTACATAAGGCACGCCAGAACCCTGCTTCCTGTACACAACACACGCCAGAACCCACCTTCCTGTACATAACGCACGCCAGAACCCACCTTCCTTCCTGTACATAACGCACGCCAGAACCCACCTTCCTTCCTGTACATAACGCACGCCAGAACCCACCTTCCTGTACATAACGCGCACTCGAATTTCACCTTCCTGTACATAACGCACGCCAGAACCCACCTTCCTGTACACAACACTCGCCAGAACCCACCTTCCTGTACACAACACTCGCCAGAACCCACCTTCCTGTATATAACACACGCCAGAACCCACCTTCCTGTACATAACGCACACCAGAACCCACCTTCCTGTACATAAGGCATGCCAGAACCCTGCTTCCTGTATATAACACACACCAGAACCCACCTTCCTGTACATAACGCACGCCAGAACCCACCTTCCTGTACATAACGCACGCCAGAACCCACCTTCCTGTACATAACGCATGTCAGAACCCACCTTCCTTCCTGTACATAACGCACTCCAGAATCCTCGCCTGAACCCTACACTCTGTATATACGAAGAGCGCAGGGACAGTTAACCCTTAGCACCACATCCCTATTAAATAGGAAAATGAAAGAAGGGGGTTGGGGTAAAGTTACCCCTGGGACTTTTAAGGTGCTTATCAATATTAGATTGGATACAAACAAAAGAAATATATAGGATCAAAAAGAAAAATAATGTATGCAAAATACCAAACAGTATAAAAATTTATCTTTTAATTACAAAATCTTTAATTATTACAAGTGTCACCAAGACATCTAAAAACAAACAAACTATCTTTCAATCTAAGTCAATCAATAGTAATATGATATTAGAATAAACCACTTTGTGAATACCACTCAACATGTTTCGCTCAGTTCATGAGCTTCATCAGGGGTTTTTGGTACAAGTGTGGCATACAAGCCCATTTAAGTTTGAAGAAGGCTAGTAGACAAATAGATTGTAGGTATAAACAGAATTTAGTGGTTCGTATTCAACGGGTAAACTAGATGCATCTCATCCGCCTAGGACCTCCCAAAACCATTTTGGTCCACAGAGGGGCCAAAGTGTAGAGTAAGATAGCCGAAAGCTTTGGGTTGAATCAAGGAGTAGCTGTTGAGGGCTAATATAGCCTTATAAACAGAATCAAAGAAGAGCAATGCTCAAATATCTCCACTAGGTGGCACTCCAAGCTGGCAACCCTTTATATGTCAACTATTTGTCTACTAGCCTTCTTCAAACTTAAATGGGCTTGTATGCCACACTTGTACCAAAAACTCCTGATGAAGCTCATGAACTAAGCGAAACATGTTGAGTGATATTCACAAAGTGGTTTATTCTAATATCATATTACTATTGATTGACTTAGATTGAAAGATAGTTTGTTTGTTTTTAGATGTCTTGGTGACACTTGTAATAATTAAAGATTTTGTAATTAAAAGATTAATTTTTAGACTGTTTGGTATTTTGCATACATTATTTTTCTTTTTGATCCTATATATTTCTTTTGTTTGTATCCAATCTAATATTGATAAGCACCTTAAAAGTCCCAGGGGTAACTTTACCCCAACCCCCTTCTTTCATTTTCCTACACTCTGTACCTCACACTTTCCTGAACCCTGAACTCTGTACGTAAGTGTCAGCAGGGTACAGACCGGTCTGCATATAATGTACAGTACGGTGTCAGTGTATAAGACCAGTCTGTATTGTATAATGAAACTGTACTGTATAGGAGTGGGGGTTTGCATTGTGGATGGTAGGGGTTGGTAGGACGGTTGGGGGGACACCAAAATGCATACTCGCCTAAGTAGACAAAATTCCTTGCACCGGCCCTGTCTATCCACATCCACACACAGCATCATCCATCCATCCATCTCTCCGGTCTCCACAATGTATCCACATCTATGCCCAGCACCAATCATCTATCCATTCCTCCAGTCTCCACAATGTGGGCAGATTCGGTAGGACGGCCAGTGGACAGGCCCTGGGGAATGTTGGTGATCAGGCCCCGGGGGCCCAGGCCTAAAGCTGTGTAAGGGGCCCCAAAATTTCTGACGGCTGCCCTGACTGTCCTTGCAGAGGCCACTTTTGGACCAATTGGGGGATTCTGTTGCTCCTTTTATCTCAGAAGGTGGCTTCTTTGGTTGCTATCATTTCATGAAGTGGAGTGTCAGAGTTGGCGGCTCTTTCATGCAAGGAGCCATTCTTGGTCTTGCATTATAAGGTAATGTTGCGTCCTCACCCATTTTTATTGCCCAAAGTGGTTTCTAGTTTTTCACTTGAATCAGGACAGTGTCTTGCCTTTTATTTTTCTCTACTCTAGAGGTAGTTCAGATGCTCAGAGTCTACTTGAGTTGTCGGCACAAGCCGGGAATCCTGGTTTGTGCTGCCAGAAGAGACCAGGAAGGGCAGGCGGCATCCAGGTTGAATATTTAGCAGTGGATCTGGCAGTTTATCAATGATGCCAATGGTTTAAATGTCAAAAAACTCATTTTTTTCTGGGGAGAGATTCTCTACCAGGTGAGAGTATCTTGGGCCATCCATCATGGAATATCAGTGGCCCAGGTGAACAAGACCACTATTTGGTCTTTTGTTTATACATCTACAGGGTTTTTACCAGGATCACTCTCGCAGAAGATACTGCCTTTGGCCTCAGCGTATTACAAATAGCAGAGTAGGTCCTTCTTTGGTGGCAGTTTCTATGATGGTGTCTCCCTCCCCTCAGGGGCATTGCTTTGGGACATCCCAGATAGTAATTACTATAGCTTCTCTGTGTCACATGATGTACGATAAAGAAAATAGGATTTTTATAACAGCTTACCTGTAAAATCCTTTTCTTGGAGTACATCATGGGACACAGAGGCCCCTCCCCTCTTTTGGGGTTTGCTTGCTACAAAACTATGGTACTTCCTGTATAGGGGAGGTTATATAGAGGGGGGACTTCCTGTCTTTTGGGTGTGCCAGTGTCCATTCACCTATAAGTGGCGTATAACCCAGATAGTAATTACTATAGCTGCTCTGTGTCTCGTGATGTACTCCAAGAAAAGGATTTTACAGGTAAGCTGTAGGAAAAATCCTATTTTTAACCTACAGAGTGGGGGGCCCTGTCTGGGTAAACTATAACCCAGTGGGGTTTTGATAAAAATGGAGACCTGATTGGTGAGGTGAGGAGGATTCTGGGAATGTCATTTGATTTTACTATATGTGTTCAAATCTAGAGTTTTCCTCATGTGAAGTCTTGAGATCCTATGATAATCACATTGCCTCCACCTCCCTCCCTTTCTGATAGAATAGAGAAATAAGAAGATTCTAGAAGTCACCAGAGAGATCATCGAGCTTCTGACAGGAGACATGAGCGGTGCTGGGAAGGACATCATGATGGACCATCAGCCGCCCCTCACATCACTGGGTAAGAGGAGACTTTATTGTAAAGGAGAGAGCAGTACGGAGGCTCCACCTAGATCCCCCATCATCTGATAAACACATAGAAACAATGTATTCAGTCAGTGTGTGTGTTTCCTACAGATGGATCCAGTAATGGGAACCCACCAGAGAGATGTCCCCGTCCTCTGTATTCCCGGGATTCCACACAGGAAGATCACACCATCCCTCACCATCATCAGGTAGATGATTGACAATTATTGGTAGTTCTGATTTATACACAGCATGTTTGTTACAATGAATGTTCTATTATATTTTTAGAGTGGAAACCTCGGGGATGATAATATTGTTAAAGAAGAGTATAAAGAGGAGGATGAGGAGTATGGAGTGATGGAGGAGTTATCAGAAGGACACAAGGATATGATGGAGCCACCAAATACCAGGAACCCACCAGAGAGATGTCCCCGTCCTCTGTATTCCCGGGATTCCACACAGGAAGGTCACATCATCCCTCACTGTTACAAGGTTGGTGGGACGGAGCTTATAAAACACACTTATAGAGACAATTTGTGGATTCTTTAGGTGATGTCACAATATTAAAGGTTATATCTTACAAATTACTATTTCTCTCATTTTCTTGATTTAGAGTGGAGATCCAATTGATATAGAATTTGAGGTTAAATCAGAAGAAGAAGAGAGGTATGTGAGGGATGATCAGCAGTCTATGGAGGAGGATGGAATAACGGGGACATTTATAGAGGAGGACACTCCTACAGAGATCAGCACAGGTGAGTCATTAACACTAAATACATTCCTCCACCCATACTGCTCACTGATTGGTCCAGAGTAGGGTGGGGATTCGGTGATATCAGCCTGTAATCCCCTGGTCACTTTCCTGAGCTGTGTTCCCCGTCCTGTATTCCTGTATTTCTCTCGGATAATCTTCCTTCTCTGTGCTGCAGATACAATTTATGTATCTAGACTGGATTTATGAAGATTCTGGGGTTCAGCTGGCAGCAAAATGTTCATTTTTACCATAGATGTTACTAGACCTAGGCACCTGAGGTATGTGCTTTGGGTCTTCAGCCCCATACCTGAGTATGGCAAGATCTCTGACAGAACAATTCTCCCAGGATTACTTATTCTGTTGTCTGCTGGCTGTGCCGGGTGGAGGGATATGTCTGTATAGTCTCAGACCCAAGTCACTGAGTGCAGTCTCAGGAGATGGGAATCAGCGGTGTGGGACCTCTGCAACTTGTCTCATGTAAAAAATGAATCTACCACTGATTACTGAATACCAATATTATGAGTCCTGATCCTTACACTATATAATTTATATTGTACATTTCATACTCCTGACCCCTGCACTATATACTCTATGTTGTACATTACATACTCCTGATACTA
This sequence comes from Lithobates septentrionalis, assembly GCA_037952835.1. NCBI lineage: Eukaryota > Metazoa > Chordata > Amphibia > Anura > Ranidae > Lithobates > Lithobates septentrionalis. The sequence goes on along the minus strand of JBBDGP010000073.1, from coordinate 51,963 downwards.
TATAGTCCTATCTGTTGTATCTTATACAATATGTTGTACATTACATAGTCCTGACTTCTACTCTCTCCCCTCTACCCACTGCTATATATACATAATATGTATTCTCTTTTGTTACACCCATATCCTACCAGCTGGACATTTTATATCTGATGATATGATTGGAGCACAGACTTTTACATGTTGATAATAATGTGATAACATCCTTAGACTTTGGAACCCCTAAACAAAAAGTGATAATGAGGGAGGAGCCAATAACCCAATGATGGTGGTCTCCAGGATTAGTCCAGTCTTCATCTTGGTTGTTCTCCCCCCATTCTCACTCTCTGACCTCTGGTGGGGCTCAGCCCCGCTGTTATTCATGACTAAATCATGGACTAAATAAGGAAGTGCAGGACTTCTTGTGTTGGGAAGATGGCATTGAGTTATAGAGGGGGTGGGGACACTCGTCCTATAATCCCCTCATCACTGTCACTCCTATAGAAGACAGTTCTGATTGTTTCCTCACTCTCTGACTAAGGTCCATGAATAAAGAAATGAACTGGTATTAGATTTAGAGATGTTGGGCTGAAAGAACTAATTGATTGTCAACTATTTTCATAATCGATTAGTTCGTCAAACGATTAATTGGCCTGCATACAGAATGCATTATTTTTTTACATATTAGAAAATACAGCTCAGTACACCATCCATACATGTCAGTAAATGCCTGAGAACTTGAATGTGTGAGGAGCAATTCCTCATGGGACAAGTGATTCTAAAGGAAGAAGTTTTTTTACCTTGCTATAGGGGAACTCTATACTATACTTTGCAGCTTCCTATAGGAGAACTCTGAAGGCAGGGGGAGCCAGAAGTGCCAGGTGGGGGGGGGGTGTCCAGAAGAGGAGGATCAGGGCTGCTCTGTGCAAAACCATTACACAGAGCAGGTAAGTATGACAAGTTTGTTTAAAAAAGAAATACAACATTTACAATGACTTTAAGGTCTCCGTGCAGGGAAGATCAGCATCTGACCCCAGAGAAGGTGGAGGCTGATAGACCGGAGGTGATAGAAAGCATTACTAAAATTTACTACATAAAGTAAAAGTTTACTAGTGTTGTGCATTATATATAAAATTATTATATCCATGAAAAAAAGTCTCAGCTTTCAGTATTACTTTAAAAAATCCCCCCTCCCCCTCTAACCTCCATATATCTTCATGTGTGACTCCCAGGTAAAATCCCCATATATCCTACTTCTGGGTATATTTATTATTATATATATATGATATAAGATATATTACTTTCACTATTTCACAGTATAAATTAATCCCTTATAGTAGTGATTATCTGCTGTTTTTGTACTATAAAGGAATATTTTTTTTACCCCATCATAACAGATGATTAAAAAAAAAATCATGCCGCTGCTAATAAATCTTCTATGTTGGCCATACACAGATCGATTTTTGGACAAGAATATTTGCGAAAATATTTGTACATTCGAGGAATGGACGAGTGTAGTTCGAAAATTGCACTTGCTTTTAACATTCAATTATAAAATGAATGTAGCTTCTGACCACAAACCACATACACGATGTGAAAATTTGTTCGATGGAGAAAAGTTTTCTGTTCTGCTCCTTTGAATTTTCCCATCACTGTGGTGGAAAATGAACGCCGATTTGACCCACTAATGGTTAGAAAATTGGATGAATGTTTTTTTGAAAGAAAAATGAGTTTGTGTACGGCCAGCATAAGTGACATCAGGTGCAGGGAGCTTGTACCCACCTACCTGTCTATGACAAGGGAGTCTGTCATCCATCATATTATATTACACTCCTGTCTGATCATCTGCAAAACAGCGTTTTACCTCTTTTTTTATATTTTAATAATGTTGATCTCTGATTCTGATATGTATCAGATTCTCCCTCTAATAATACATCTATCTGTCTGTTATTCTCAGAGTGGACTAAATATCCAACTATATATCTGGATATTTATATTTACCGCTGTATATAGATATTCAAGAATATTATCTAAATTATACACCAAACTTTTTTTGATGTTTTTATCCATTTCGATTAATCGAAACAATAATCGGCCAACTAATCAATTCTGAAAATAATCATTAGTTACCGCCCTACAGAGGACCCATTTACTAGTTACCTTGAGGGGGGAATTGTAAGATCCTCAGAGACAAAGCTGCCTGATGTGGGCGGAGTCCTGGTTTAGGGGAACCAATCTGCTCATGTCTAGTAATAATCTTTGTATTTCTATTTTAGTAGATGGACGGGAGATGAGGAAAACCTCAGAGGATTGTCTCACTTTGTCTCCAGACTGTAAAGTAGAAGATGAGGACATCACACAGTATAGTCCAGGAGAAAACCCGACTACCTCAAATGTCCATCCGGCACCACACAGTGTAGATGGACCATCGTATTCCTCTTATCCTGAGGAACCTCAGACTGTGAGGGACGGTGCCGTCCTTCCAACAGAGAAGAGCTTTTCCTGTACTGAGTGCGGGAAGTGTTTCCCTTCTAAATCCAAACTTAATGTGCATATAAGATCTCACACAGGAGAGAAGCCATATTCCTGTCCTGAGTGTGAGAAATGTTTTTCACAGAAGTCCCATCTTTCCACACATCAGAGATCTCACACGGGGGATAAGCCGTATTCCTGCCCTGAGTGTGGGAAATGTTTTTCATTGAAGTCTCATCTTTACACACATCAGAGATCTCACACAGGGGAGAAGCCGTATTCCTGTCCTGAGTGCGGGAAATGTTTTTCAGACAAGTCCAATCTTTTTATACATCAGAGATCTCACACAGGGGAGAAACCATATTTCTGTCCTGAGTGCGGGAAATGTTTCTCACGGAAGTCCAGTCTTTACACACATCAGAGATCACACACTGGGCAGAAGCCGTATCCCTGTCCTGAGTGCGGGAAATGTTTTTCACAGAAGTCCAATCTTTACACACATCAGAGATCTCATAGGGGGCAGAAGCCATATTCCTGTCCTGAGTGCGGGAAGTGTTTTTCACAGAACTCCCATCTTTACAGCCATCAGAGATCTCACATGGGGGAGAAGCCATATTCCTGTCCTGAGTGCGGGAAATGTTTTTCACAGAAGTCCAATCTTTCTACACATCAGAGATCTCACACGGGGCAGAAGCCATATTCCTGTCCTGAGTGTGGGAAATGTTTTTCAGTGACGACCTATCTTAACAGACATCAGAGATCTCACACGGGAGAGAAGCCGTATTCTTGCCCTGAGTGCGGGAAATGTTTTTCACAGAAGTCCCATCTTTACACACATCAGAGATCTCACACGGGGGAGAAGCCGTATTCCTGTCCTGAGTGCGGGAAATGTTTTTCACAGAAGTCCAATCTTTCCACACATCAGAGATCTCACACAGGGGAGAAGCCGTATTCCTGTCCTGAGTGCGGGAAATGTTTTTCAGATAAGTCCCATCTTTACAGACATCAGAGATCTCACACGGGGAGAAGCCGTATTCTTGTCATGAGTGAGGGAATTGTTCCTCACTGAAGTCCTGTCTTCCTGTACATCAGGGATCCCACACAACCCTCGAGGTGTATTAGTGCCTTGAGTGTGGGAAATGTCTTCTATATGAATGTTGCTGGACATCACAGCTCTCATGTGGGGAAGAAGCACACCCTGATATACACCTCAGATATACTCCATGGCTGATCTTCATCATGTAAGAAACAGTTCATAAGGAGATCAGAGATCACCAAAGACATGGATGAAGTGTTGTACCGTGTTGGCCATTGATAGCAGGAGAAAAATTAAAATGGAGTCATTATCTTTCATTGACCTAGTACATTTTGTGGTGTAAGATTTCACAAACACTTAGAGGTCTGTTTAAAAACAAAAAGTTGAATGGTTATGACCGGCATTCGTCCAGCCATGATGAATATTGGCCGTATTTTATTTCATACTCTGATTTCCTTGACTCCATCTAATGACCATAATGCAGTATTGCACTAATTGAGGTATTTCAGGAAAAATACCCAATTATGGCCACTAGATAGAGCTGTTGATCATAGGAAATCACTGTGCTTAAATCACAGCCATAAATTGTAACAGCTGGATGAATGATTGTCACATTAGTCCAATACATTTTTTGAAAAATAGACCTCTTAGTCTCCTTCATCAGACATGTCTTCATACTAATACCTGAGATCATACTCATACACTTATCAGTACAGCACATACTGAAGGATATAACTTAAATAAGCCAACACTATTAGACTAACCATTGAATTCAAATGAGAAATACTATGTTTGGACTTTAGATGGCGCTAAGTATAATAGCAATTATCTCCAGCTAGTGGCAAATGTAGTATTTTCTATTTTAGATCAATGGCAATTATTCGACCAGCAAATAGCCAATTAAACTCCATTTTCCCCTCATTCACACAGAAGGAATGTACATGTATTTTCATTGGGTGAATTATTGTGTAAATTATTTATGAATAGACGCCTAAATGTCAGGAGATGTTTATATAACGATGGGAAGTATGTAGCAGATAAATGAATAGACCTCCTAGCAATGTTATTACCAGGCTGCAGCTAGGGGGAGCTCTAATGTTTAGAGTGTGACCACAGCAGAGTGATCCCATCTAGCTCAAATTAACCCTTTCACTGCCCGAGCTGGTTTTCCATTATTTTTGCACACATGGTAATATGGAGATTTTGGGCCTGAAGATTAGATAAAACCCCAAATATATATTTTCTGAAAGCAGAGGCCCTGGAGAATAAAATGGTGGTAATTGTTAAGGTGTTCCTCGTACACAAATGTCACCTTCATATCCGGGTTTATTTTCTACTTTCCCCCATTTTCTATGGTGTGATCTTTTCTACAATACTTTGTTATAATAATGTAACGCGTTGTGTATTGTATTGTACACAAACTAATAATTAACTAAGTGATCATCCTGACCAATTTGATTTCTTACTTTACTATTTCCTGATTTTATGACTGCAATCTTGTTATAAGTGAAATTATGATAAAAAATGTTTTGAACAAAAATAAAAGTTGTGTATCGGTGAAATGATGAAAATCTCTGGTACCCAAAATTGCTCATAGATGACGCTTTAAATCCTTTACAGGTCATCAGGTTAGAGATAACCAGAAATAATGGCCCAGAGTGCAGTGGTCAGGAACATGTCATATACAGTCCTGTGTATAGAGTGCAGTGGTCAGGAAAATGTCATATACAGTCCTGTGTATAGAGTGCAGTGGTCAGGAACATGTCATATACAGTCCTGTGTATAGAGTGCAGTGGTCAGGAACATGTCATATACAGCCCTGTGTATAAAGTGCAGTGGTCAGGAACATGTCATATACAGTCCTGTGTATAGAGTGCAGTGGTCAGGAATATGTCATATACAGCCCTGTGTATGGAGTGCGGTGGTCAGGAACATGTCATTTACAGCCCTGTGTATAAAGTGCAGTGGTCAGGAACATGTCATATACAGTCCTGTGTATAGAGTGTGGTGGTCAGGAACATGTCATATACAGCCCTGTGTATAGAGTGCAGTGGTCAGGAACATGTCATATACAGTCCTGTGTATAGAGTGCAATGGTCAGGAACATGTCATATACAGCCCTGTGTATAGAGTGCGGTGGTCAGGAACATGTCATATACAGTCCTGTGTATAGAATTCAGTGTGTCTGCTCCCAGCTATGGAAATAAGAAAAAATGCTGCACTAACTATTAAGAGGTAATCAAACAACACACAAATATGTGAAAATAATAAAAGCTGCTACATAAGAATGACAAATATTCGAATGGGAATTGAGTGAAAATGTAGCGCTAGAAACTAAACCGTGAAGAGTGTCCAAAAAAGATGAATATTATAATAAACATTCAAAACAAAATGAAACAAAAAGTCCCATATGGTGAAAATAGACAATAGTCCAATGTCATAAATCAACTTCTGAAGAGAAAAACACAATCACAGTCCACAAATGACAAGTGGTGATCCTCAGGTAAATGAATGTGAAGAGCAGGTGAAGTGCCTCACTTACCTACCCATGAGGCCAAGTGAAAGAACAGCATGCTGGGTAGTAAATAAAAGGCCCGGTGTGGCCATGTTTGATCTCTTCTTCCTGGGACATGAGACCTGCCTGCAGGGACCTATGTGGGAGTGTGAGGAAGAGCGCGGCCGATTTGGCACGGAACGGAGTTGATACCACCGGAGAGGTGTCGGACACAGTGTGCTGGAACCGTGTGTGATCGGGTCAGAGGATCCAGGAAGCCCGAGGGAGCTCAACGAAGCCATCATTCATCAGACGGAGCGGTGCAGTGTGACAGAGCACATTCCGAAGCGGGACTGAGATCACAGAGATGGAGCAGTGTAATGGTCCGGAACCTGGTGTGGTGAGAGGGCTGTTGCCCAACGTTTAAATAACACTTAAACACAGTACAGACTGAGGCCTGCTGCATTGGTTTCATTCAACTAGACTGAGTTTAACCAGGCCTAAAAGCCTGTGCTTGATTAGGCACTGACTGACGGTCCAGTTGCATTCCTCATCAAAGAAGAAAGTTACAAGTGTGTCACCTAATTGAGGTTACTGTTATCTACCACCTTATATTACTTTGCCATCTGCTCACTACTGGATAGGGATGAGCCGAACACCCCCCTGTTCGGTTCGCACCAGAACTTGCGAACAGGCAAAAATGTGTTCGAACACGCAAACACCGTTAAAGTCTATGGGACTCAAACATGAATAATCAAAAGTGCTAATTTTAAAGGCTTATATGCAAGTTATTGTCATAAAAAGTGTTTGGGGACCTGGGTCCTGCCCCAGGGGACATGGATCAATTCAAAAAAGTTTTAAAAAGGACCATTTTTTCGGGAGCAGGGATTTTAATAGTGCTTAAAGTGAAACAATAAAAGTGTAATATCCCTTTAAATTTCATACCTGGGGGGTGTCTATAGTATGCCTGTAAAGGGGCGCATGTTTCCCGTGTTTAGAACAGTCTGACAGCAAAATGATATTTCAAAGGAAAAAAAGTCATTTAAAACTACTCGCGGCTATTAATGATTTGCCGGTCCGACAATACACATAAAAGTTCATTGAAAAAAACGGCATGGGAATTCCCCACAGGGGAACCCAGAACCAAAATTTTAAAAAAATGGCGTGGGGGTCTCCCTAAATTCCATACCAGGCCCTTCAGGTCTGGTATGGATGTTAAGGGGAACCCTGTGCCAAAATTAAAAAAAAAAAAAAGGTGTGAGGGTCCTTCTCAAAATCCATACCAGACCCTTCAGGTCTGGTATGGATTTTAAAAGGAACCCTGCGCCAAAATTTAAAAAAATGGCGTGGGGTCCCCCCAAAAATCCATACCAGACCCTTATCCGAGCACGCAACCTGGCAGGCCGCAGGAAAAGAGGGGGGGATGAGAGAGCAGCCCCCCACCTGAACCATACCAGGCCACATGCCCTCAACATTGGAAGGGTGCTTTGGGGTCCACCCCAAAGCACCTTGTCCCCATGTTGATTGGGACAGGGACTGGTTGTGGGGGTCTGCGGGCGGGGCCTTATCGGAATCTGGAAGCCCCCTTTAACAAGGGGACCCCCAGATCCCGCCCCCCCTGTGTGAAATGGTAAGGGGGTACAAAAGTACCCCTACCATTTCACAAAAAAAGTGTCAAAAATGACAAGAGACGGTTTTTGACAATTCCTTTATTTAAAATCTTCTTCTTTCCATCTTCTTTCTTCTGGCATCATGGGGAAAGCCACAGGGAAGTCCCGTCAAGTCCCTGTGTATCAGAGGGGGCGGGGTCACTGGGTGGCCCCGCCCTCCGTTATTTAAGAACCGTCAGAAGATGAGAAGCGTCACACAGTGGGAGACTCCCATCATGGATGCGGAGCGCCCCGAGAATGAAGAAGGGAAGAAGATGCCGCGGAGGAAGATGCTGGACGAGAACACCGGAGCAAGAAGCAGAGGATCAGAGGAAGAACCAGAGGAAGAAGAAGATGGAGGAAGAAACCGAAGGAAGATAGAAGAAAGAAGATGGAAAGAAGAAGATTTTAAATAAAGGAATTGTCAAAAACTGTCTCTTGTCATTTTTAACATTTTTGACACTTTTTTTGTACTTTTGTACCCCCTTACCATTTCACACAGGGGGGGCCAGGATCTTGGAGTCCCCTTGTTAAAGGGGGCTTCAAGATTCCGATAAGCCCCCCGCCCGGAGACCCCCACAACCACCGGCCAAGAGTTGTGGGGATGAGGCCCTTGTCCCCATCAACATGGGGACAAAGTGCTTTGGGGGGACATGTGGCCTAGTATGGTTCAGGAGGGGGGGCACTCTGTCGCCCCCTCTTTTCCTGCAGCCTGCCAGGTTGCGTGCACAGATAAAGGTCTGGTATGGATTTCTGGGGGGACCCTACGACATTTTTAAAAAGAATTTTGGTGCAGAGTTCCCCTTAAAATCCATACCAGACCTTTTTTTTAAAAAATTTTGACTGTTCTAAACACTGGAAACATGAGCCCCTTTACAGGCATACTATAGACACCCCCCAGGTACGAAATTTAAAGGAATATTACACTTTTATTGTTTGACTTTAAGCATTATTAAAATCACTGCTCCTGTAAAAATGGCCATTTTAAAGCTTTTTTTGCATTGATCCATGTCCCCTGGGGCAGGACCCAGGTCTCCAAACACTTTTTATGACAATACCATGCATATAAGCCTTTAAAATTAGCACTTTTGATTTCTCCTATAGACTTTTAAAGGGTGTTCCGCGGCTTTCGAATTTGCCGCGAACACCCAAAATTGTTCGCTGTTCGGCAAACTGGCGAACAGCCGATGTTCGAGTCGAACATGAGTTTGACTCGAACTCTAAGCTCATCCCTACTACTGGAATACAAATACTGCAGTATAATATTGGCTAGCCGAAGAAAGAAGACAAGAGACTTTATCGTTCATTATAAGGCCTTTTAGTTCTTTTATACCCTTTATGAACTGCATTACACCGCAAGGGGGAGCTCTTGAGCAATTATATTGCATTATATTGTCTTTCTAGTGCATTAGAGTGTGTTTGCGTGGTTGCACTGGAAGTGGGAAGGTGCCCAGAGTAAAGGTCTTACCACCCTGAGCATTAGTCCCACTTGGAGACATAACCGCGTGCACTGTTTATTTGGTGTAATACTAAATGTTTGGTATATTTCTATTGCAACTGTTTGCTTATATGTAAGGAATTGGGAGGTGTTCTCTCTCTTTAATTCAGTTCTTCCAGTAAACTGCTTATATTACTAAATCACAATCTGTGTGTGTGTCTTTCACTGAAAGCATGGAACCCGAGGTGTCAGAGGTAAGGGTAGCCCCTAGGAGTTGGGATAGCCAGTGGGAAATAAAACAAATCAGCAGCCCCCACGGGGGTACTGCTACAGTTATTATGAGATGTTTCTTAGGCTCGGTTCACACAGGGGCAACACGACTTCAACGCGACTTTGCAACACGACTTCAACGCAACTTCAACACGACTTGGATCCGACTTTGCCCTGCGACATGTGTCCGACTTTCAATGAACGGGGATCCGACTTGGATCCCCGCCACTGTGTTTGGTATGAATCTTTAGGGGGAACTCTGCGCCAAATTTTAAATAAAAAACCGGCATGGGTTCCCCCTTCAGGAGCATACCAGGCCCTTGGGTCTGGTATGGACCTTGAGGGGAACCCCCTACGCCGAAAAGACGGCGTGGGGGGTCCCCCCCAATCCATACCAGACCCTTATCCGAGCACGCAGCCCGGCCGGACAGGAATGGGGGGTGGGGACGAGCGAGCGCCCCCCCCCCCCTCCTGAACCGTACCAGGCCGCATGCCTTCAACATGGGGGGTTGGTGCCTTGGGGGAGGGGGGCGCGCTGCGGCCCCCCCACCCCAAAGCACCTTGTCCCCATGTTGATGAGGACAAGGGCCTCTTCCCGACAACCCTGGCCGTTGGTTGTCGGGGTCTGCGGGCGGAGGGCTTATCGGAATCCGGGAGCCCCCTTTAATAAGGGGGCCCCCAGATCCCGGCCCCCCACCCTATGTGAATGAGTATGGGGTACATCGTACCCCTACCCATTCACCTAGGGAAAAAGTGTCAATTTAAAAATAAACACTACATAGATTTTTAAAGTATTTTATTAGACAGCTCCGGGGGTCTTCTTCCGACTTCGGGGGTCTCTCCGGTTCTTCTCCACGCTCTCCGGATCTTCTGCCGGGCTCCTCCGCTCTCTTCTGCTCTTTTGCCGCTCTTTTGCTAAAGCGGAGGAGCACGGTCTTCGGTCTTCTGCCCTCTTCTCTTCTTCTGATGTTGACACGACGCTCTCTCCGGCTAGAATGCTCTCTGTGCGCTCTGCTCTGACTTATAAAGGCGGTGACCCCGCCCCCTTATGCCGTCACAGTCCCTGGGCATGCTGGGATTATGATGACATAAGGGGGGCGTGGTCATCGGGTGATGACCACGCCCCCTAAACCGTCACAGTCCCAGCATGCCCAGGGACTGTGACGGCATAAGGGGGCGGGGTCACCGCCTATATAAGTCAGAGCGGAGCGCTCAGAGTGCATTCCAGCCCCAGAGAGCGTCGTGTCAACATCAGGAGAAGAGGGCAGAAGGCAGAAGATTGAAGACCGGGCTCCTTCGCTATAGCAAAAGAGCGGCAAAAGAGCAGAAAATAGCGGAGGAGCCCGGCAGAAGACCCGGAGAGCGCGGAGAAGAACCGGAGACCCCCGAAGAGAAGAAGGCTGGAGACCGGGCTCCTTCGCTATAGCAAAAGAGCGGCAAAAGAGCAGAAAATAGCGGAGGAGCCCGGCAGAAGACCCGGAGAGCGCGGAGAAGAACCGGAGTGACCCCCGAAGTCGGAAGAAGACCCCCGGAGCTGTCTAATAAATTACTTTAAAAATCTGTGTAGTGTTTTTTTTTAAATTGACACTTTCCCTAGGTGAATGGGTAGGGGTTCGATGTACCCCATACTCATTCACATAGGGTGGGGGGCCGGGATCTGGGGGCCCCCTTATTAAAGGGGGCTCCCGGATTCCGATAAGCCCTCCGCCCGCAGACCCCGACAACCAACGGCCAGGGTTGTCGGGAAGAGGCCCTTGTCCTCATCAACATGGGGACAAGGTGCTTTGGGGTGGGGGGGCCGCAGCGCGCCCCCCTCCCCCAAGGCACCAACCCCCCATGTTGAGGGCATGCGGCCTGGTACGGTTCAGGAGGGGGGGGGCGCTCGCTCGTCCCCACCCCCATTCCTGTCCGGCCGGGCTGCGTGCTCGGATAAGGGTCTGGTATGGATTGGGGGGGACCCCCCACGCCGTTTTTTCGGCGTAGGGGGTTCCCCTCAAGGTCCATACCAGACCCAAGGGCCTGGTATGCCCTTGGAGGGGGAACCCATGCCGGATTTTTATTTAAAATTTGGCGCGGAGTTCCCCCTCAAGATCATCTGAGCACAAGTCGCATGCCGAAGTCGGATCATGCGAGACGGCGATCCGACTTCAATGATAGTCAATAGGCTGAAGTCGGATCAAAGTCGGATCAAAGTAGTACAGGGAGTACGCTCTGAAGTCGGAGCGACTTCAGTAGTGTCTATTAAGACGCTCCCATTCACTGTAATGTGAATCTCTTTCTGGGGCGACTTGGGGCGACTTGAGGGCTTACAAGTCGGATCCCAAGTCGCGGTAGTGTGAACCGAGCCTTAGGGCTGCAGTTCCTCTGAACTCCACAAGATGGTGATCTTACTTCTACCCAGACAGAAAGTCTCTATGGAATACAAACAGCAAGTGATGTCAGGTACAGACAGGAAGTTCTGGGTGAGAGGTGAGTTGGGAGGAAGTAGAGTGAAGACGTTGCTAGAAGTGGCAGAAGACGAGGTAATAAGATCTTATTTTCTATTTACACCCAGTAACCCCCCGTCATGTCCGTCCTCTTCCTCCATAGTCACTGTGATGTCTTTTATCTCCAGCAGATGATGATACACACATATATAGTGTGGAAACCTAGATTAACCCCTTCAGGGTCAGAACATTTCCCCACTTATGGGGCCGGAACATTCTCTTCATTTTGGAGATAAATTCTAGTAATATGTTCCTCTAAACAAACAGCACTGACAATAAATAGACAAGACAATGACCATCCTGACCATACATGGCCTACAAAGGACAATTACTACACTACACAGGCAACCAATGAGCAATCATTACAATATGCAGCCAACACAATGATGGAGTGCCGGGGTCAGGAGTATGGAGCATAGAGCCCCTTACATTGCTGGTCAGGGGGAAGAAAACATTCCCCAGCCTGCCATGAATAATATGTTCCATCATTGGTGTCAGAGGGAGGAAAATACTTAGGGGTCCTGAGGGAAGTAGAGGAGCTGAGGGGTCTCTGAGGAGGTAGTGAGACTAAAGGACTCTGGGAGTCTCTGAGGGTGTATTGCATCTAAAGGTCTCTGGGACCCCTGAGGAGGAAGTGTAGCTAAATGACTTTGAGGGCCTCCTAGAAAGTAATAGGGTTGAACAACTCTGAGAGGTTAGTGGGGCTGAAGGGCTGTGGGGCCTCTTCGGGGGTAGTCAGACTGCACGGCTCTGAGTAAGGAGGGGGTTTATGGGCTCATAGGGGCTGTTAGTCTCTGATGGTCCTCTCACCCTACCTGCACTTACTTTTCTCACCTCCTTAACCGCTAGCTGACCGCCGGCTGTCTATTGACGGCCAGGCGGCGCAGCTCTCGTTGCGGGCGGCGTCATATGACGGCCTCGCATTCCTAGGCCACCAGGGGGCGCGCGCGCCGCCGCCGGCGATCGCGCGCGCCCGCCGTGTCACTAGGCACCCGGTGCGCGTGCCCGGCGGCCGCGATGTCCGCCGGGCTCCCGCGATTACCGGTAACATAGCAGGACCGTGGATCTGTGTGTAAACACACAGATCCACGGTCCTGTCAGAGGAGAGGAGACCGATGGTGTGTTCCCAGCACAGCGGAACACCGATCGGTCTCCTCCCCTAGTGAGTCCCCGCCCCCTACAGTTAGAATCACTCCCTAGCAACACAGTTAACCCCTCGATCACCACCTAGTGTTAACCCCTTCCCTGCCAGTCACATTTATACAGTAATCAATGCATTTTTATAGCACGGTTCGCTGTATAAATGTGAATGGTCCCAAATATGTGTCAAAAGTGTCCGATGTGTCCGCCGCAATATCGCAGTCACAATAAAAATCGCAGATCGCCGCCATTACTAGTAAAAAAAAATAAATAAAAATGTTATAAATCTATCCCCTATTTTGTAGACGCTATAACTTTTGCGCAAACCAATCTATATACGCTTATTGCGTTTTTTTTTTTACCAAAAATATGTACAAGAATACATATCGGCCTAAACTGAGAAAAAAATTGTTTTAAAGAAAAAAAAATTGGATATTTATTATCGCAAAAGATAAAAATTATTGTGTTTTTTTAAAACTTCTCACTCTTCTTTTGTTTATAGCGCAAAAAATAAAAACCGCAGAGGTGATCAAATACCACTAAAAGAAAGCTCTATTTGTGGGGAAAAAATGATAACAATTTCATTTGGGTACAGTGTTGTATGACCGCGCAATTGTCATTCAAAGTGCGACAGCGCTGAAAGCTGAAAAATGGCTTGGGCAGGAAGGGGGCGAAAATGCACTGTATTGAGGTGGTTAAAGACCTTCTGCCAGCAAGTGAAGGAAGCCTTCACCTCACCATTTCACCATTCTAGAAATATGTTACAGGATACAAAATAGACCAAGAGAACAAACCCCTCCCCCCTGCTGTCCTCCTACCAGCACTGAAATAAAAAACACACACCAGTAATGTGCACTACAAGGTCCAGCCCAACAGACAGCAGTCTATGGTAACAGCATGATGAGGACAAATGTTCATTCCAAAATACAAGGGTCCTGCAGCTTGTCAGATAAAGATCCGGGAAGATCCAAGGAGATTAAACAACAAAGAAATGACAGCGCGAGATCCTCATTAGAATGATGAAGTCATTTATTCCATAAAAACAAATAGTACACTTACATGTTATAATCTTCATAATCAGCATAGATGGCAGATGGGTTGCTATTGGAGAGAACAAAACTGACTCCTCCCCCACAGTTCTGTAGTCCCCCAGCAGGATCCTCCTGCTATCCAATCCGATCCCTTCTCTTACTGCAGAGAGTGACAGTGACATCACTCCGATCAGTCAGCAGGCTGCCGGAGATTGGAGCCTTGCAGCCGGAGTTCTGGCAATTATCCTGATTAGCCGACAACTCCGACCAAAAGTCAGCAAGTTCCCCTTCCTGGACATCATGATGACCCGACATTGTCCTCACATCACTGCCTCAGAGCAAACAAGTCAAAGGAAGGATCGTATTTATCATTCCTTGTCTGCAGATCTAAAACTAATCAAGCAAACAGTCCAAACTAAATCAGTTCCCATGGGGGGGAGTAGTTGTTATATGTACAGCAACCCTCCTATTACCCCCCTCACATCCACATCCTATTATTGTGTGACCAACACCATCCAAATAATTGTTACTTTCATTTCCCAAAGTTATCCGTCTACAAGGAGACCTGTATAGATCAAATGACGGCACCAATGAGGATGGAGGAGGACCGGAGTCACATGACTGAGAAGATACTAAACCTCACCCTGGAGATCATCTACCTGCTGACCGGAGAGGTGAGGAGGATTCTGGGAGGTCACATGACATCACTCTTATCTCTATTAATAAAACACAGACCTGACCGGAGAGGTGAGGAGGATTCTGGGAGGTCACATGACATCACTCTTATCTCTATTAATAAAACACAGACCTGACCGGATGGGTGAGGAGGATTCTGGGAGGTCACATGACATCACTCTTATCTCTATTAATAAAACACAGACCTGACCGGAGAGGTGAGGAGGATTCTGGGAGGTCACATGACATCACTCTTATCTCTATTAATAAAACACAGACCTGACCGGATGGGTGAGGAGGATTCTGGGAGGTCACATGACATCACTCTTATCTCTATTAATAAAACACAGATCTGACCGGAGAGGTGAGGAGGATTCTGGGATTCTAACATGATATTCCTATTGGTTCCTCAATACAGAGATTTCCTCTTGTGAAGTCAGGTGATCATATGACCATCACAGTGCCTCCATGTGACTCCCTAAAACCTGAGAGACACAACATGCAGAAGATTCTAGAAGTCACCAAGAAGATGATGGAGCTGCTGACAGGAGAGGTGAGGAGGATTCTGGGAATTCTGGGACATTATCCAGTAACAGACAAGGGATGTGTCTGGATGGTGACTGTATCATTGTGTGTGTCAGGTTCCTATAAGGTGTCAGGATGTCACTGTCTATTTCTCCATGGAGGAGTGGGAGTATTTAGAAGGACACAAGGATCTCTACAAGGACGTCATGATGGACAATCAGCCGCCCCTCACATCACCGGGTAAGAGGAGACTTTATTGTAAAGGAGAGAGCAGTACGGAGGCTCCACCTAGATCCCCCATCATCTGATAAACACATAGAAACAATGTATTCAGTCAGTGTGTGTGTTTCCTACAGATGGATCCAGTAATGGGAACCCACCAGAGAGATGTCCCCGTCCTCTGTATTCCCCGGATTCCACACAGGAAGATCACACCATCCCCCACTGTTACTACAAGGTTGGTGGGACGGAGGTTATAAAACACACTTATAGAGACAATAAGTGCATTTTTTATGTGATGTCACAATAATAAATCTTATATCTTACAGATGATATTCTCTCTCCTTTTCTTGATTTAGAGTGGAGATCCAATCGATATAGAATTTGAGGTTAAATCAGAAGAAGAAGAGAGGTATGTGAGGGATGATCAGCAGTCTATGGAGGAGGATGGAATAACGGGGACATTTATAGAGGAGGACACTCCTACAGAGATCAGCACAGGTGGGTCATTAACACTAAATACATTCCTCCACCCATACTGCTCACTGATTGGTCCAGAGTAGGGCGGGGACTGGGTGATATCAGCCTGTAATCCCCTGGTCACTTTCCTGAGCTGTGTTCCCCGTCCTGTATTCCTGGATTTCTCTCGGATAATCTTCCTTCTCTGTGCTGCAGACACAATTTATGTATCTAGACTGGATTTATGGAGATTCTGGGGTTCAGCTGGCAGAAAAATTTGGATTTTCATCATAGACGTTACTAGACCTAGGCACCTGGGGTATGTGCTTGTGGTCTTATGCCCCATACCCGGATCTAGTAAGATCTCTGACAGAACAATTCTCCCAGGATTACTTGCTCTTTTATTTGCTGGCTGTGCCGGGTGGAGGGATATGTCTGTATAGTCTCAGACCCAAGTCACTGAGTGCAGTCTCAGGAGATGGGAGGCAGCGGTGTGGGACCTCTGCAACTTGTCTCATGTAAACATATAATCTTCCACTGATTACTGAATACCAATATTATGAGTCCTGACCCTTACACTATATAATTTATATTGTACATTACATACTCCTGACCCCTGCACTATATACTCTATGTTGTACAATACATCATTCGGATACTATATAGTCCTATCTGTTGTATCTTATACAATATGTTGTACATTACATAGTCCTGACTTCTGCTCTCTCCCCTCTACCCACTGCTATATATACACATAATATGTATTCTCTTTTGTTACACCAATTTCCTACCAGCTGGACATTTATATCTGATGATGTGATTGGAGCACAGACTTTTACATGTTGATAATAATGTGATAACATCCTCAGACTTTAGAACCTTAAACAGAAAGTGATAATGAGGGAGGAGTCAATAACCCAATGATGTTGGTCTTCAGGATCAGTCCAGTCTTCATCTTGGTTGTTCTCCCCCCATCCTCACTCTCTGACCTCTGGTGGGGCTCAGCCCTGCTGTTATTCATGACTAAATCATGGACTAAATAAGGAAGTGCAGGACTTCTTGTGTTGGGAAGATGGCAATGAGTGATAGAGGGGGTGGGGACACTCGTCCTATAATCCCCTCATCACTGCCACTCCTATAAAAGACAGTTCTCATTGTTTCCTCACTCTCTGACTAAGGTCTATGAATAAAGAAATGAACTGGTAGGAGATCAGAGGACCCATTTACTAGTTACCTTGAGGGGGGAATTGTAAGATCCTCAGAGACAAAGCTGCCTGATGTGGGCGGAGTCCTGGTTTAGGGGAACCAATCTGCTCATGTCTAGTAATAATCTTTTTATTCCTATTTTAGTAGATGGACGGGAGATGAGGAAAACCTCAGAGGATTGTCTCACTTTGTCTCCAGACTGTACAGTAGAAGATGAGGACATCACACAGTATAGTCCAGGAGAAAACCCGACTATCTCAAATGTCCATCCGGCACCACACAGTGTAGATGGACCATCGTATTCCTCTTATCCTGAGGAACCTCAGACTGTGAGGGACGGTGCCATCCTTCTAACAGAGAAGAGCTTTTCCTGTACTGAGTGCGGGAAGTATTTTCCTTCTAAATACCATCTTAATAGGCATAAAAGATCTCACACGGGGGAGAAGCCGTATTCCTGTCCTGTGTGCAGGAAGTGTTTTTCAGATAAGTACCATCTTTACAGACATCAGAGATCTCATACGGGGGAGAAGCCGTATTCCTGTTCTGACTGTGGGAAATGTTTTCTACAGAAATCAGACGTTGTCATACATCGGAGATCTCACACGGGGGAGAAGCCATATTCATGTCCTGAGTGTGGGAAATGTTTTTCACAGAAGTCCCATCTTTACAAACATCAGAGATCTCACACGGGGGAGAAGCCGTATTCCTGTGCTGAGTGCGGAAAATGTTTTTCACAGAAGTTCCATCTTTTCAAACATCAGAGATCTCACACGGGGGAGAAGCCGTATTCCTGTGCTGAGTGCGGGAAGTGTTTCCATTCTAATTCCAAACTTAATATACATAAAACAACTCACACAGGGGAAAAGCCTTATTCCTGTCCTGAGTGTGGGAAATGTTTCCCTTTTAAATATACTCTTGATGTGCATAAAAGATCTCACACAGGAGAGAAGCCACATTCCTGTACTGAGTGCGGGAAATGTTTTATAATAAAGTCTCATCTTCACAGACATCAGAGATCTCACACGGGGGAGAAGCCGTATTCCTGTCCTGAGTGCGGGAAATGTTTTTCACAGAAGTCCAGTCTTTGCAAACATCAGAGATCTCACACAGAGGAGAAGCCACTTTCCTGTCCTGAATGAGGGAATTGTTGGACAATTGCTGGACATCACAGCGCTCATGTGGGGAAGAAGCACACCCTGATATACACCTCAGATATACTCCATGGCTGATCTTCACCATGTAAGAAACAGTTGATAAGGAGATCAGAGATCACCAAAGACATGGATGAAGTGTTGTACCGTGTTGGCCATTGATAGCAGTAGAAAAATAAAAATGGAGTCATTACCTTTCATTGGCTGAGTACATTTTGTGGTGGAAGATTTCACAAACACTTAGAGGTCTGTTTTAAAAAAAAACAAAAACATTTGAATAACTTTGACACACATTTGCCCAGCTATGATGAATATTGTCTGTATTTTATTTCATGTAGTGATTTCCTATGATCATCTAGTGGCAATAGCATGGCACTGCAGTAGTAATATCACATTATGGACACTAGATGGAGCTACACTCTGGGCCTCCATAGCACTAAATAGTAAGAGTGGTGCTCAGGGAGGCCTAGGAGATTTTTTTCTTTGAAAGGTAAGTGTCAGGATTCTTTCTCTATCCCCCCACCTCTCAATGCTGGGCTGCATGAGTTCTTGTGCAGTATGGCCAGAGGACATCAGGAGTGCTGCGGTTCCTGTGTCCATGTTGGGCCGCACAGTCATGCATCCAGAGCATTCATGGGGAGTCGAAAGTGTTGTAAGATTTTGGCAGTCTCCTTTAGCCACTAGAGGGCATGGGTTTGCTCAGTATGGCCTATTCCCAGTTCCACTCCAGTCCTTTACTGTGGAATGTCCTCAAGTCATGGGGCGGGAGGTCATAGTCATTAGATATTCTATTGTCTCTTCACCCCAGAAAACCTTGGTCTGGAATGGTTGTCATCTTTGCAACTGTTTTCTCCATTTTGTGATATGACTGGTGGGGTTGTTGCATATCAACGCTCTAATACTGAGGGTGCTTAGTCTTTTTTTCCTGCATTGGTTGACATCATGGCTGAAGGTCCTTGTGAGGGTCTACTTAGATAACGCCATGGCTGGGTTTATGTAACTCAGCTAATCCCCAGAAATCAGGTGGCCCAGGAGAAAGTGAATTTTACTCTGCCTTGGATGGAACTTTGAGATGAACCCTTTTGGGGGAGCCTCGAGTGTATATGAAGAGGCGGATCTCTGAGTGTGTATGAAGAGGCGGAGCTCTGAGTGTATATGAAGAGGCAGAGCTCTGAGTGTGTATATGATGAGGTGGTGCTCTGAGTGTGTATGAAGAGGTGGAGCTCTGAGTGTGTATGAAGAGGCGGAGCTTTGGCTGTGTATGAAGGGGCGGAGCTCTGAGTGTGTATGAAGAGGTGGAGCTCTGAGTGTGTATGAAGAGGTGGAGCTCAGAGTGTGTATGAAGAGGCGGAGCTCTGAGTGTATATGAAGAGGCGGAGCTCTGAGTGTGTATATGATGAGGTGGTGCTCTGAGTGTGTATGAAGAGGTGGAGCTCTGAGTGTGTATGAAAAGGCGGAGCTTTGGCTGTGTATGAAGGGGCGGAGCTCTGAGTGTGTATGAAGAGGTGGAGCTCTGAGTGTGTATGAAGAGGTGGAGCTCAGAGTGTGTATGAAGAGGCGGATCTCTGAGTGTGTATGAAGGGGCGGAGCTCTGAGTGTGTATGAAGAGGTGGAGCTCCTAAGTGTGTATAAAGAGGCGGAGCTCTGAGTGTGTACGAAGAGGCGGAGCTCTGAGTGTATATGAAGAGGCAGGGCTCAGAGTGTGTATGAAGAGGCGGATCTCTGAGTGTGTATGAAGGGGCGGAGCTCTGAGTGTGTATGAAGAGGTGGAGCTCCTAAGTGTGTATAAAGAGGCGGAGCTCTGAGTGTGTACGAAGAGGCGGAGCTCTGAGTGTATATGAAGAGGCAGGGCTCTGAGTGTGTATGAAGAGGCGGAGCTCCTGAGTGTGTATGAAGAGGAGGTCACTGAGTGTGTACGAAGAGGTGGAGTTCTGAGTGTGTACGAAGAGGCGGAGCTCTGAGCAGTGTTGCCAACCCCCCGAAGTGAAATTTACTGGCAGAACGTCAAAATTTACAAACGGTGCCCATTTTTTACTGGCAAAAACAAACCATGGAATTTACTGGCAGATCCACATTTTTTACTGACACTGCAAAAAAAGTACCTACAATTACTGTTTTTAGTGCTAAACATTGCAAATATTAATATTTGAACTATAAACACATAGCTAGTGCTATTAGCAATGTGTTTAAGTTAAACAACAGTCAAAAAACATATTTCTCAATTTACATGAAGGTCAGGTTACTATAACCCGGCCAGCAGAGAGTTCTCCCTTACATCAGAGTCTGCAGGATGGTGACCAGAGACCACCTTCCGCAATGTGAATACACTAAGGTAAGGGGGGGATTACTAATATAGGGGCAACCTTTATATCAGTGCCCCCTTACATTATTGTATTCACTCCTGCCTTACATCAGTGACCCCCCCCCAGACTGGCCTGGGGGCACTGTCACTGACCTCCTCTCAGGTGCACCCAGCAGGGCTCAGTCAGATGGCTCCAGCTTGGCGGCTATTCTATAGTCTCCTCTCCAGAGTCCACACGTGTCTGTCTCTTCCCGTAACCCCCATCCCGGCAGCGCTCCCACTCTTGAATCCTTTCTAGGATCCCCTCAAAGACTGCAGACATAAGAGACAAGAGGTGGACAGAGGCTGCGGGCATACTACAAGAGGTGGACAGAGGCTGCGGGCATACTACCAGAGGTGGACAGAGGTTGCGGACATACTACAAGAGGTGGACAGAGGTTGCGGACATACTACAAGAGGTGGACAGAGGTTGCGGACATACTACAAGAGGTGGACAGAGGTTACGGACATACTACAAGAGGTGGACAGAGGTTGCGGACATACTACAAGAGGTGGACAGAGGTTGCGGACATACTACAAGAGGTGGACAGAGGTTGCGGACATACTACAAGAGGTGGACAGAGGTTGCGGACATACTACAAGAGGTGGACAGAGGTTGCGGACATACTACAAGAGGTGGACAGAGGTTGCGGACATACTACAAGAGGTGGACAGAGGCTGCGGGCATACTACAAGAGGTGGACAGAGGTTGCGGACATACTACAAGAGGTGGACAGAGGTTGCGGACATACTACAAGAGGTGGACAGAGGTTGCGGACATACTACAAGAGGTGGACAGAGGTTGCGGACATGATACAGGAGGTGGACAAAGACTGCGGACATACTACAAGAGGTGGACAGAGGTTGCGGACATGATACAGGAGGTGGACAAAGACTGCGGACATACTACAAGAGGTGGACAGAGGTTGCGGACATGATACAGGAGGTGGACAAAGACTGCGGACATACTACAAGAGGTGAATAGAGGTTGCGGACATGATACAGGAGGTGGACAAAGACTGCGGACATGGCACATCCTCACAGCAGCCTCCTCCCCTGTCCACCATCATATTACTTCTCCAGTCCACATCAGATTCATCAGTGTGCTGTGTCCTCCTCCTGTACCCCTTTCACCTCTGACCTGACCTGTGGAGAGGTGAAAGGGGTACAGGAGGAGGACACAGCACACTGATGAATCTGATGTGGACTGGAGAAGTAATATGATGGTGAATAGAGCACATCAGTCTCTGTCCCCTGCATATGCCATGCAGCCAGGGCCCAGGGACAGAGACTGATGTGCTCTATTCACCATCATATTACTTCTCCCGGCTCCAGTCCCAGTAATGTCCTCCTTTAGATCCCAATCCCATCCCCCACACAGCTTCACTCTCCGTACCTCCGCCTGTGTGTGCAGCCAGCCAAGTCATGCACTGCCTCGTCACCTGGCTCAGCTCAGCTGTCAGCTTGCCGCCGCGCTCGATCCATTCGAAAATGGCGCCGGGCGGCGGTATTACGCCGCCCGGCCGAGCGCATACGAGCTTTCCCGAGCCCGGCCGGCTTTGGAACGGCGCATGCCCCGGAAGGATTTACCCCCTTCCTGACCAGAGCACTTTTTACAATTTGGCACTGCGTCACTTTAACTGCTAATTGTGCGGTCATGCAATGCTGTACCCAAACAAAATTTGCGTCCTTTTTTCCCCACAAATAGAGCTTTCTTTTGATGGTATTTGATCACCTCAGCGGCTTTTATTTTGTGCGCTATAAATGGAAAAAGACCAAAAATTTTGAAAAAAATTATATTTTCTACTTTTTGTTATAGAAAAATCCAATAAACTCAATTTTAGTCATACATTTAGGCCAAAATGTATTCGGCCACATGTCTTTGGTAAAAAAATGTCAAGAAGTGTATATTTATTGGTTTGCGCAAAAGTTATAGCGTCTACAAACTAGGGTACATTTTCTGTAATTTACACAGCTTTTAATTTATGACTGCCTATCTCATTTCTTGAGGTGCTAATATGGCAGGGCAGTACAAACACCCCCCAAATGACCCCATTTTGGAAAGTAGACACCCCAAGGAAATTGCTGAGAGGCATGTTGAGCTCATTAAATATTATTTTTTTTCCCCCCAAGTGATTGAATAATGATAAAAAATAAATGTACAAAAAGTTGTCACTAAATGATATATTGCTCACACATGCCATGGTTATATGTGAAATTGTGCCTCAAAATACATTTAGCTGCTTCTCCTGAGTATGGGGATACCACATGTGTGGGACTTTTTGGGAGCCTAGCCGCGTACGGGGCCCCGAAAACCAATCACTGCCTTCAGGATTTCTAAGGGCGTAAATTTTTGATTTCATTCCTCACTACCTATCACAGTTTTAAAGGCCATAAAATGCCAAGATGGCACAAAACCCCCCCAAATGACCCCATCTTGGAAAGTAGACACCCCAAGCTATTTGCTGAGAGGGATGTTGAGTCCATGGAATATTTTATATTGTGACACAAGTTGCGGGAAAGTGACAAACGTTTTTTTTTTGCACAAAGTTGTCACTAAATGATATATTGCTCAAACATGCCATGGGCATATGTGGAATTGCACCCCAAAATAAATGTGTGGGACTTTTTGGGAGCCTAGCTGCATAAGGGGTCCCGAAAACCAATCACCGCCTTCAGGATTTCTAAGGGCGTAATTTTTTTTTATTTCACTCCTCATTACCTATCACTACCATTAAATGCCAAGATAGCGCAACCCCCCCCCCCCCCCCAAATTACCCAATTTTGGAAAGTAGACACCCCAAGCTATTTGCTGAGAGGCATGGTGAGTATTTTGCAGCTCTCATTTGTTTTTGAAAATGAAGAAAGACAAGAAAAATGTATTTTTTTTTTCTTTTTTCAATTTTCAAAACTTTGTGATAAAAAGTGAGGTCTGCAAAATACTCACTATACCTCTCAGCAAATAGCTTGGGGTATCTACTTTCCAAAATGGGGTCATTGGGGGGGGGGGTGTGCCACCTGGGCATTCCATGGCCTCCGAAACTGTGATAGGCAGTGAAGAGTGAAATCAAAAATGTACACCCTTAGAAACCCTGAAGGCGGTGCTTGGATTTCAGGGTTCCGTACGCGGCTAGGCTCCCAAAAAGTCCCACCCATGTGGTATCCCCATACTCAGGAGAAGCAGCAGAATGTATTTTGGGGTGTAATTTCACATATTCCCATGGCATGTTTGAGCAATATATCATTTAGTGACAACTTTGTGCAAAAAAAAATTGTCTCTTTCCCGCAACTTGTGTCACAATATAAAATATTCCATGGACTCGACATGCCTCTCAGCAAATAGCTTGGGGTGTCTACTTTCCAAATGGGGTCATTTGGGGGGGGGGGGGTTTGAACTGTCCTGGCATTTTATGCACAACATTTAGAAGCTTATGTCACACATCACCCACTCTTCTAACCACTTGAAGACAAAACCCTTTCTGACACTTATTGTTTACATGAAAAAATTTTTTTTTTTGCAAGAAAATTACTTTGAACCCCCAAACATTATATATTTTTTTAAAGCAAATGCCCTACAGATTAAAATGGTGGGTGTTTCATTTTTTTTTTCACACAGTATTTGCACAGCGATTTTTCAAATGCATTTTTTGGGGAAAAAACACACTTTTTTTTTATTTTAATGCACTAAAACACACTATATTGCCCAAATGTTTGATGAAATAAAGATGATCTTAGGCCGAGTACATGGATACCAAACATGACATGCTTTAAAATTGCACACAAACCTGCAGTGGCGACAAACTAAATACATTTTTAAAAGCCGTTAAAAGCCTTTACAGGTTACCACTTTAGATTTACAGAGGAGGTCTACTGCTAAAATTACTGCCCTCGATCTGACCTTCGTGGTGATACCTCACATGCATGGTGCAATTGCTGTTTAAATTTGACGCCAGACCGACGCTTACGTTCGCCTTTGCGCGAGAGCAGGGGGGGGCAGGGGTGCTTTTTTTTCTTTTTTATCTTATTTTTAAACTGTTCCTGTCGCGGACACTGGCTGCAAGGACCTTTTTCTGTCCACATTCACCCTGTTATTTGGTATTTCTATATTAATCTTTTATTTTTTGAACTTGCCCAAAGACTATTCTCAGTTGTTTATTCTGAACAATACATGATTCTTGAAAGAGCTGATCACATTAACCTGCAGAGACGAACTGTCTGGTCACCAGGTCTGCCTTAAGTGTTGTGTTAATTAACATGTTAATTATATTATTGTCTTTTAAGTTTTTGCTAGAGGGGAGGGGGGGAGTGTCCATGAGTCAGCCCTACCTCGTTATCTAACCCCTTGTGTTAAATGTGTATAAAAAGGCTGTGTTCTGCCCAATAAAGCAGTCAAGATTCTACAAGCTATTATCGGCTAGACTTGTATTTAATGCAGCTATAATATTATATCTGTCTGATGATCATACGGGAGGAAGCGGTGTTATTGACAGAGGCACTCAGTGGAGTGTGGAATAGGATCCGTCACAATTGGTGGCAAGCTCTGGGATGCTTCCTCTTGCCTAGGCACACCCAAATCACCACCGGGACCCCCTGCTCCTAACAGCAGATGGAACATCACTACGCCAGACTCAAGCACAGCACCTTGAAGGATCTCTTGGAAGCCCGTGGAAAAGTCTCCAGCAACAAATCCAAAGCGACTCTCATCACCAAACTAATGGAGACTGACCAGGCCAGCAACCCACCAGCAGACACCTCAGAGGCGACAGAGTTCCAGCGTGACATCCAGTGGTGACTGGCCTTGTATGGTACTCACCCCCGCAGGAGGTTATCAGTCAAGTGTTAACAGAGGTGTCCCAGCTGCGAATGGCTGAACTCCAGCGGGACCAAGGAGCGTCAGTTATGTTCAACCGGGAAGCTCCAGCGGCCCGCAAAAAGCTACCCTATGCCGCCTTCCGCATGTTTCAAGATGGTGAAGATGAGATGGATGTTTACCTGCAAATGTTTGAGCGTCAATGCGGTCTCCAAGGTGTCAATAAAGCAGATTGGGTCACTCTCCTGGTCAGTCGTCTCACAGGAAGGGCTGCAGAGGTGTACAATAATGTCCCTGATGAGATCAGCCAGGACTATGACCGGGTAAAAGAAAGACTATTGGCTCGCTTCGGCATTACTCCAGAGGCACACCATTTGAGGTTTCGCAACCTCCGCCGAAAGGAGAGAGAGCCTTACACAGAATGGGCTCATCAAATGACCCGAGCAGCGGAGAGTTGGATGACCGGGCGCCAAGCTGTTACCATGGCAGATGCGCTCCAGCTAATCCTCCTGGAACAATTCTACGATCATACCCCACATGAGGTTAGAGACTGGGTAAAGGATCAGCGGCCAGTGACAGTAGATGAAGCTGCCACCCTAGCTGACCAATACGTGGATTCAAGGCGGACTGTACAACCAGAGCCTAAGACCCCAGCTCGGCCTGTCCCCAACATTCCACGGAGCTTTGCCCCTTCACACCAGCCGTTGATCCCCGGCCCCACTCAGCTACCATCTTCACGAGGAAAAGGAGACCTCTGCTACAGATGCAACCAATCAGGGCATGTTAGGAGGTATTGTCCGCAGAATGTTTCCCAGGACGCGCGGAACAACAGGCCCCTTGGACCTGCCCGGGCTGCTGCACACTGTCTGGAGAGAGATGATGTGACTTACCCAAGCGAGGAGAATATTGGAATTCTACATGAGGCAGACCCTGTGCAAGCTGCCACTACAGATAATCGTTTGCACCATCGACAAGCCGTGTGGATTAATGGTCGGGCTGCCCAGGGACTGCAGGACACAGGAGCTACTATTACCCTGATACAGTCCCGAATGATAAACTCGGCAGAGCAGACGGGACGGTCTGTGGCTGTGCGGGTGGCCGGGGGAAATGTTATGCGGGTCCCCACTGCCAGGGTTCACCTTGATTGGGGTTGATTGGGGTTCGGGGGCCAAAGAAGTGGAAGTGGGAATAATGCAGAACTTACCTGCAGAGGTTTTGTTGGGCAACGATTTGGGATGTTTAAATTCAGCCTTCTCCCTGGATGTATCCCCGGAAGCCTATCCTGTTACCACCCGCCAGCAAGCCCGGATGGAGGTGTGCTCCCTCGAGGACGGGACCCAGGTAAGACCTGTCACCCCTGACCTAGACTGTACTACCCCAACTATCCCTACCCCGACTTGGGCTTCTCCCCAAGAATTTGCTCAGGCAACTCTTAGCGACCCTTCCTTAGCTAGCTATAGGGAAAGAGCAGGATTGGACCCTGGGGGGTTGGAGAGGGAGCGAATAGAGTGGGTCCAGGGATTACTCTATCGGGTTACTGAGGGAAAGACAGCCTCCCATCCACCCAAGCGGCAGCTGGTTGTGCCGCAGAAATATCGTCATGACCTGCTGCGCATTGGGCATGACATACCCTTAGCCGGACACCTGGGGATGTCCCGGACCCTCCACCGTCTGACTCAGTCGTTTTTTTGGCCAGGGATTACAGGGGATGTCCGACAGTATTGCCGGACCTGTGATACATGCCAGCGGGTGGGTAAGCATGGGGGCCCGCTGAAAGCTCCCCTACACCCTTTACCGATCATTGATGAACCCTTTAGCCATGTTGCCGTAGACCTGGTTGGACCATTGCCCAGACCTAGTCCTTCTGGGAAGAGATATATCCTTACTGTGGTGGATTATGCCACCCGGTACCCGGAGGCCATTCCCCTGGCAAATATCAATGCAGAAACTGTGGCTGATGCTTTGCTCCGGATCTTTGCCAGGGTGGGTTTCCCTCGGGAAATCATCTCTGACCAGGGGACCCAGTTCACTGCTGAGCTCACTCAGCAGTTATGGAGGCTGTGTGGGATAAAGCCCCTACAGAGCTCTCCCTATCACCCCCAGACCAACGGACTGTGTGAAAGGTTCAATGGAACACTGAAACAGCTGCTTAGGACATTTGCAACCTCTCACAGGGATTGGGAGAGATATCTGCCACACCTTCTCTTCGCTTATCGGGAGGTGCCGCAGGAATCTACCGGGTTCTCCCCATTTGTTACTGTATGGGAGGCCGGTGAGGGGGCCCCTAGATCTAGTCAGAGCCCATTGGGAAGGGGGAATTGATCCCCAAGGGTCCTCTATCTTAGCATACGTTCTTGAGTTTAGGGACAGACTGAAGGAGCTCACGGACACTGTCCAGGAGAACCTTCGGGCTGCCCAAAGGCGGCAGAAACGATGGTACGATCGTACTGCTCGGAACCGCACTCTGGAGGTTGGGCAGAAGGTTCTTGCCCTCAGACCAACCAAGCAGGACAAGTTACAGGCCACTTGGCAGGGACCTTACCGGGTTGTGGCAAAGCTCTGTGACACAACCTACCTAGTGGCTAAATGTTCGGATGAAAGAGTCCGACGGACCTTTCATGTGAACATGTTGAAAGCATACTGGGAAAGATCAGGAGAGGTAGCCGCTATATGTGCTCCAGCTGTGGAAGATTCTGAGAATCTTCCCCTGCTGGTGCTCCCGGAGCTAAATAGAATTACTGCAGGGATAGAGATGATAAAGCTTGACGACCAGCTAGGGCCAACGCAGAGAGAACAAGCTAGACAGGTCCTTAGTCAGAGAAGGGAAATGTTCTCCACAGTCCCCGGGTACACTACTATGGCAGTGCACCGCGTGGAGACCCCGGGACAACTGCCGCTAAGACAGGCAGCTTACCGGATACCTGACGCAGTGAGAGAGGGGATGCGTCATGAGATTAAGGAGATGCTTGAGTTGGGAGTCATTGAGCCATTCAGCAGCCCCTGGGCTTCCCCGGTGGTCCTTGTACCGAAGCGGGATGGTACAATTCGCTTCTGTGTAGACTACCGCAGATTAAATGAGTGCACCACCACTGATGCTTACCCTATGCCCCCGGTCGATGATCTGTTAGATCGCATTGCTCGGGGAAAATTCCTGACAACCCTTGACCTATGCAAAGGATACTGGCAAATTCCTCTGGATGCGGAATCTATTCCGAAATCGGCGTTCATTACCCCATTTGGCTTATACCAGTCTAAAGTAATGCCATTTGGGATGAAGAATGCACCGGCGACTTTCCAGAGGATGGTAGACCAACTCCTCGATGGCCTCCAGGACTATGCTTGTGCATATCTGGACGACATTGCGATCTACAGTGATACCTGGGAGGACCATCTGGTTCACCTGGGTGTCGTGTTAGACCGCATCAAGGCTGCAGGACTAACCCTTAAGCCAGAGAAATGCAGCATAGGGATGTCCGAGGTACAGTACCTTGGACATTGAGTAGGCAGTGGACAACAACGACCTGAGCCTGCTAAGATTGAGGCAGTTGCCAAGTGGCCGACCCCCTGTACTAAAACCCAGGTCCTGGCGTTCCTCGGCACAGCTGGGTACTATAGAAAATTTGTCCCGCAATATAGTTCCATCGCTAAGCCCCTGACAGACCTGACTAAGAAGCACCTTCCCCGACAGGTACTGTGGTCCCCTGAGAGTGAAGCTGCCTTCCAACGATTAAAGAATGCACTAACTTCAGCTCCTGTTCTAGCTGCCCCTGACCCAACCAAACATTTTTGTGTCCACACAGATGCCTCTACATTCGGGCTGGGGGCAGTACTGAGCCAAGTAGGACCTGATGGCGGTGAGCACCCAGTGGCCTACATCAGTCTGAAGCTGCTACCCAGGGAAGTCGGTTATGCAGCCGTGGAGAAGGAGTGTTTGGCGCTGGTGTGGGCTCTCAAGAAATTCCAACCTTATCTCTACGGATGATCTTTTACGGTGCTCACCGACCACAATCCATTAATCTGGCTTAATCGGGTCTCCGGGGATAATGGACGTTTGTTACGATGGAGCTTGGCACTGCAGCCCTACAATTTTACCATACAGTATCGGCCAGGAAAGCAGAATGGGAATGCTGATGGACTTTCCCGGCAAACGGAACTATGAAACTCTCCCGGACAGCCCCAAGCTGATCCGTGGTGGATCTAGTTGCGTCTGCCGGACTATGGGACAGGGGGGGGGGCACTGTCGTGGACACTGGCTGCAAGGACCTTTTTCTGTCCACATTCACCCTGTTATTTGGTATTTCTATATTAATCTTTTATTTTTTTGAACTTGCCCAAAGACTATTCTCAGTTGTTTATTCTGAACAATACATGATTCTTGAAAGAGCTGATCACATTAACCTGCAGAGACGAACTGTCTGGGCACCAGGTCTGCCTTAAATGTTGTGTTAATTAACATGTTAATTATATTATTGTCTTTTAAGTTTTTGCTAGAGGGGAGGGGGGGGGGTGTCCATGAGTCAGCCCTACCTCGTTATCTAACCCCTTGTGTTAAATGTGTATAAAAAGGCTGTGTTCTGCCCAATAAAGCAGTCAAGATTCTACAAGCTATTATCGGCTAGACTTGTATTTAATGCAGCTATAATATTATATCTGTCTGATGGTCATACTGGAGGAAGCGGTGTTATTGACCGAGGCACTCAGTGGAGTGTGGAATAGGATCCGTCACAGTTCCTTTAATTTTTTTTATCATTTTTATTGTTATCTCAGGGAATGTAAATATCCCCTACGATAGCAATAGGTAGTGACAGGTACTCTTTTTTGAAAAAAATTGGGGTCTATTAGACCCTAGATCTCTCCTCTGCCATCAAAGCATCTGACCACACCAAGATCCATGTAATAAAATGCTTTTCCCAATTTCCCAATGGCGCTGTTTACATCCGGCGAAATCTAAGTCATGAAATGCTCGTAGCTTCCTGTTTCTTAGGCCATAGAGATGTTTGGAGCCATTCTGGTCTCTGATCAGCTCTATAGTCAGCTGGTCGAATCACCGGCTGCATTCTCAGGTTCCCTGTTGGGACAGGAGAGCCAGAGAAAAACATGGAAGACGGTGGGAGGGGGGGGGACATTCTGCAGACACGACATCTTTTTTGGGGGTTCGCTAGGTAGGGGTACTCGGGAGGACATAAAGAAAATGTCTCTCATGCAGCCGACTGCATTTGGTTGGGGATGTGAATGGGGGAAGTACAGGTGCTGCAGAAGTGGTGGGTTTGGCGAATGCAGCAGGAAGGGCACTATGGGCATGACGGGCCTGTGTTCGTCTTTTTCTTGGTGGCAGCGGGACACTACTTGTGCTTGCCACCTCACCAGCTTGAACTGCACTTATGGGACTCGCCACGTCACCAAGTGTTACTGCAGTGCTGGTTTGACTACGACCGGGGTGTACTAGGCCGCTGGTGCTTACCAGTTCACCAGAAGGAATAGCGGCGCTAGTACTGCTCTGCTCCATACAAGGGACCTGCGGTTCTTTCACCTCAACAACAGCAGAAGAAGTTTGGGGTCTGGCAGGGGCGTTGCTAGGGGGTGGCTATTGGGGATATAGCCCCGAATCTGGGGCCCATAGCCCCGAGTTTCTTGCCGCAGGGTCCCTGCCTAACCAGCGGGTTGCGGCTGCTGCGGCAGGCGGGCTGGCTGCATGAGAGAGGCGGAGGAGAGGAAAGAAGTGAGCTCTTCATAGCCGGGCCTCTTCAATTTGGGAGCGAGGTGCGGAGAGCAGCAGCGAGATGACATAATCTCTTAGACCCCTTTCACACTGGGGCGGTTTGCAGGCGTTATTGCGCTAAAAATAGCGCCTGCAAACTGCCCCTAAACAGCCTCCGCTGTTTGTTCAGTGTGAAAGCCCGAGGGCTTTCACACTGAAGCGGTGCGCTGGCAGGAGAAGAAAAAATCTCCTGCGAGCCGCATCTTTGGAGCGGTGAAGGAGCAGTGTATTCACCGCTCCTAAACTGCTCCTGCCCATTGAAATCAATGGGACAGCGCGGCCATACCGCGGTAATACCGCGGCTATAGCCGCGCTATACGAGGGGGTTTTAACCCTTTTTCGGCTGCCAGCGGGGGGTTAAAACCGCACCGCTAGCGGCCGAATACCGCGGTAAAACAGCGCTAAAAATAGCGCTGTTTTACCGCCGACGCCCCCTACCGCCCCGGTGTTAAAGGGGCCTTACTGTCCGCCACAAATCGGCGCTCTCCTGCTCTCACTAAATGGACCAGTGCTGTCAGCCTGCCACCATCGCAGCATCAATGCACATTTGGTGGCACTGGCTGGCATGGCAAGTGACAATCCACATCAGTTGGCAAGTGACAACCCACATGTAGTGGCCAGTGGCGTGGCAAGTGACAATCTGCAAATGGTGGCAGGAGATGTGGAAAGTGACAATCCACATCTGCTGCCAGGTGAAAGTGGCAAGTGACAATCCACCACTGGTGACAGGCGACATGGCAAGTGACAATCCACATCTACTGGCAGCTGACGGTGGCAAGTAACACGCTGCATCTGGTGACAGGCAACGGTGGCAAGTGACATGCTGCATCTGGTGACAGGAGATGTGGCAAGTGACACCCCCAGGGCTCCCACTGATTCTGCAGTATGGTGAGTTGAACCACTTCATTATATATTAGAATGTAACAATAGAAATAATGCACTTCAATCACCCTGACACCATATCAACCATTATGCCATGATCACTAAAATATGTGCATAAATGAAAGTAAACTGATCCATGTGCCCGGGACAATCCCGCAATTAGCAGGTCTGTCCCGGGTCCCGGGCACCTTCATTCCGGGACAATACAGTGTCCCGGAATGAAATTGACAGAGCTAGCAAATCCTGCTAGCGCTAGCACTCGCTTTGCCTCGCTCTGCCTCCAGCTCCATCTGCCTCCGCCCCCCCGCCCGAACACAGCCGAGCCCGCCCGAGCTGAGGGGAGCTGAAACTGCCCAACCCGCCCGAACACAGCTGAGCCCGCCCGAGCCAAGTAGAGCTGAGACCACCCCCCGCCCAAACACAGCCGAGCCTGCCCGAGCCAAGGAGAGCTGAGACCACCCCCCCGCCCGAACACAGCCGAGCTGAGGAAAGCTTAGATCGCCCCCCCCGCCCGAACACAGCCGAGCCAAGGAAAGCTGAGACCGCCCCCCCGCCCAAGCACAGCCAAGCCCGCCTGAGCCGAGGGGAGCTAAGACCGCCCCCCGCCTGAGCAACTCTGTACTTAGCAGGGGGATCTGTACTGAGGGGGGTCTATACAATATTGGGGGGGATCTATACTGAGGGAGGGGGGTCTGTACTGAGGGGCGGGTCTGTACTTATTGGGGGGTCTGTAATTATTGAGGGGGTGCGGGTCTATACAATATTGGGGGGAGTCTGTACTGATTGAGGGGGATCTATATTGAGGGAGGGGGGGTCTGTACTGAAGGGAGGATCTGTACTTATTGGGGGGGTGGGGGTCTATACAATATTGGGGGGGTCTGTACTGATTGAGGGGGATCTATATTGAGGGAAGGGGGGTCTGTACTGAGGGGGGGTCTATACAATATTGGGGGGGAGTCTGTACTGATTGAGGGGGATCTATACTGAGGGAGGGGGGTCTGTACTGAGTGGGGTCTGTACTTATTGGGGGGAGTCTGTACTGAGGGAGGGGGATGTATACTGAGGGAGAGGGGTCTGTCCTTAGTGGGTGGTCTGTACCTACTGGGGAGGGGGGTCTGTACTGAGGGAGGGGGGTCTGTACTGAGGGGGGATATTTACTTATTGGGGGGAGTCTGTACTGAGGGAGGGGGATCTATACTGAGGGAGGGCAGGCTGTACTTAGTGGGGGGGTCTGTACTTAGTTGGGGGGTCTGTACTTATTGGGGAGGGGGGTCTGTACTGAGGGAGGGGAATCTATCCTGAGGGAGGGGGGTCTATACTGAGGGAGGGGGGTCTATACTGATGGAGGGGGTCTGTACTGAGGGAGGGGAATCTATCCTGAGGGAGGGGGGTCTATACTGAGGGAGGGGGGTCTATACTGATGGAGGGGGTCTGTACTGAGGGAGGGGAGTCTATACTTAATGAAGGGCGGTCTGTACTGACTTTACTTGGCAGGGGGTGCAGGGGGACTTTACTTGGTAGGGGGTGACACCATGTTTTACCGCACCGGTGGGGTGACACCAACCCTAGTGACGCCACTGCCACCCATCTCCTCTATCTTCTCTGGGTCCACTCCAGCATGCTCTAAAACAGGTCCCAGGGCCGCACTACCACGGTGGCAAGTGTCACGCTGCATCTGGAGGCAGGCTACGGTGCTGCATCTGGTAGCAGGCGACGGTGGCATGCTGCATCTGGTGGCAAGTGGTGATCTCATGATTCTGCATTATGGTGAGTTGAACTATTTCATTATATATTACAATGTAGTAATAGAAATAATATGATGCTAAAACCAGCCATTCACCTGACAAATCACTCGCCCCTGAAATCCCTGTCAACTCCGAGACAACATTCAACCCCCCCCCGGTCCTTGGCAAAATTGTCCCTGAATGGCAGTTTGGAAATGTGGTCACCCTACTCAGGAGTGTGTGTGTGCCTGTCCATTCTAATGTCCTGCCCTCCTGAGTCCTGCTCCTGAGCCACTTACTTACTATATTGAAAATAAAATAAGAAATATGCTTTTTTCTTTAATATCTACCTTAAACCACATTGCTAAACTTGCACTTAAAACTGTAATTTTGTAACTTTTGGAAATGTCAGTAAAAACTTGGCTGTGCCAGTAAATTGTGGGTGTTGTGTCAGTAAATTTCAATCTGGTAGGTTGGCAACACTGTACAGTACATATACACACAGCACAAGGCCGTGTTCACACTATGAGACGTTTCTCAGGGCTGCAGTTCTTCTGATCTCCACAAGGTGCTGATCTCACTTCTACCCAGACAGGAAGTCTCTATGGAATACAGACAGGAAGTGATGTCAGGTACACAGGACATTCCATTTAGAAGGACTTAGAGGGAAGACACTGCAGGATCTGGTGGCAGAGGAGGTAATATGTAGATTAACCCCTTCAGGGGGATCAGTTGATGATGAATATATCTTCCTTCCAAAGCTGGCCATACATGGTTCAGTTTTATTGTTCAGCCAGCGGGATGAGAGGAAAAAACTGAAGTGATTCCCCCCATCCACACATGGGAGGGGGATGGGGGAATCCTCCCCGCTGCACTATTGTATTCTGACAATGGGGGGCGCTCCTCCGCTCTCAGAATACACAGATCAGTGATGAAGCTATTGGCTGCAGCCGCTGATCGAGTGACTTTTATCCGGCAGTGACCACACATGGATGGAAATGTGACCGATCCCTGCACATAGGAAATAAAACGTCATCGTTTTTATCCTTATTCGTTCCGAACGGGTGCATGCGAGCCGGCCGGCTGTTTTATTTCCTATGTGCCTAATACCGTGATTTTACATGTAAGTGTGATTATCCCTTTACCTTAATAAATGGTTATACTGTTTTACACTATGGAGAATATTCTTTATCCTTCTGGGTCCCCCCGATACGCTGATTGAACCCATTGTACGGAGAGATCCTGTCTACCCCTTCCCTGTGAGGAGATTTGAGGAGCTGATTTCCCCTGAGTGGATGTCCATAAATAAGCTGATTTACAGCTTACCTCTGGTAAGCGCACATCTTATTAGGTGGAGGATTCCTCACTGGGTGTTTGTCGTTTAACATCTAAGATCACCAATTGTATCTGCCTTGGCTCCAAGGAATGTTTGCTTTTTGACCTTCCATCTTCAGTCACTTTTGTTATTTGGTGTTCAATACTTAATTTCATTTGGGACTTTCATTATCTAGTCACTTTTATTTTTATTTCTATTTACTTTCAATAGATTTTTTGTGTCTAATTATCATTAATATTTTGTAATATTCGATAAATTGTATTCATTTATTCACTCATTCATGTTTGTTTAGTTACAACATATATTATTCCTTTTAGCGCAGTCATTTTTATTATATATTCAGAGTGGAAACCTGAGAGATTCTAAAGTTGAGGTTAAAGAAGAGATAAAAGAGGAGATTGATGAGGATGGAGTGATGGAGGAGTTTCTAAAAGAACACAAAGATCTGTACCAGGACACCATGGTGGAGTCATCCAGCTACAGAAACCCACCAGAGAGATGTCCCCGTCCTCTGTATTCCCGGGATTCCACACAGGAAGATCACACCATCCCTCACCATCATCAGGTAGATGATTGACAATTATTGGTAGTTCTGATTTATACACAGCATGTTTGTTACAATGAATGTTTTATTATATATTCAGAGTGGAAACCTCGGGGATGATAATATTGATGTTAAAGAAGAGTATAAAGAGGAGGATGAGGAGTATGGAGTGATGGAGGAGTTTTCAGAAGGACACAAGGATATGATGGAGCCACCAAATACCAGGAACCCACCAGAGAGATGTCCCCGTCCTCTGTATTCCCGGGATTCCACACAGGAAGGTCACACCATCCCTCACTGTTACAAGGTTGGTGGGACGAGGTTATAAAACAGACTTATAATGACAATGTGTGGATTTTTTATGTGATGTCACAATATTAAAGCTTATATCTTACAGATGATATTCTCTCTCATTTTCTTGGTTTAGAGTGGAGATCCAGTCGATATAGAATTTGAGGTTAAATCAGAAGAAGAAGAGAGGTATGTGAGGGATGATCAGCAGTCTATGGAGGAGGATGGAATAACGGGGACATTTATAGAGGAGGACACTCCTACAGAGATCAGCACAGGTGGGTCATTAACACTAAATACCTCCCTCCACACATACTGCTCACTGATTGGTCCAGAGTAGGCAAGGACTCTGTGCTGCAGACACAATTTATGTATCTAGACTGGATTTATGGAAATTCTGGGGTTCAGCTGGCAGCAAAATGTTCATTTTCACCATAGATGTTACTAGACCTAGACACCTGGGGTATGTGTTTTGGGTCTTCTGCCCCATACCCGGGTATGACATGATCTCTGACAGAACAATCCCCCCAGGATTACTTGCTCTGTTGTCTGCTGTCTGTGCCGGGTGGAGGGATATGTCTGTATAGTCTCAGACCCAAGTCACTGAGTGCAGTCTCAGGAGATGGGAGGCAGCGGTGTGGGACCTCTGCAACTTGTCTCATGTAAACATTTAATCTTCCACTGATTACTGAATACCAATATTATGAGTCCTGACCCTTACACTGTATAATTTATATTGTACATTACATACTCCTGACCCCTGCACTATATACTCTATATTGTACATTACATACTCCTGACCCCTGCATTATATAATCTATGTCAGGGCTCAAAATGTCAGGACCTGAGCTACTAGCCAGGCCTCAAGGGTTACTTGCCACCAGTTGCCCCACCCTGCCCCGCCCCTAATTCCACCCCTAAACACGCCTTCATAAATTATCTCATGAAATGACATGTAGACATGGTGTTGCAGTTAGTAACAAACAATCTGCCAAA
Source organism: Lithobates septentrionalis (assembly GCA_037952835.1). Lineage (NCBI taxonomy): Eukaryota > Metazoa > Chordata > Amphibia > Anura > Ranidae > Lithobates > Lithobates septentrionalis. Next base: position 15,054 of record JBBDGP010000073.1, on the reverse strand, counting down.
TCACCCCACTGCCAGACTTCATACATCACTTCCAGAGACAATGAACAGTCTTTTGCAAGCTTTGTTTTTGTTGTTTTATTGGGGGGTACAACTTGGATAGGGATAGGAATATGGGATGCCCATAGGATAAGTCATTGCCATCATATTTTAGGATTTAGTACATTCTGATCAAGTTAGAGCCAGAAGACGTAATGTGCATATTGAATTAGGTATGAATCTCCTCCTGCATCTCCATGCAGACTGTTGTTCCTCCTGCGGCTTAACCTCCGCAGACTACTGTCTCTAAGAGTTCTCCATCAGTCTCCGTGTGAGAGATAGAGACACCACTTGGGACCGTGTCCAAATGATGGTCTTAGATTCCTTTCACCTCCTGCCCATAACTTGTTTCTTCCTGTACACTTGGTTCCTCCTCCACAAACTTGAAGGTACTACTTGGAGTATGACACATCCATAGTTGCCAACTGTCCTGGATTTCCGGGGACATTCCCGGGACTTAGAAGCCATTCCCGAATTTGGTGTCCAGGTAAATCTCCAGAGAAATTCGGTTCTTCACGATTTTCGGCGCCGCCGCCACCACTAGAGGTCCGCGGTCGGCAGAGACATTATCTCCGCCGGCCGCCATTTTAATGAAGTTCAGGAAGACAGCTGGGGGGGGCTAGACGGAGCTCCTGCGTTGCCATCCACCCTCCGCCTACTCCCCCGCCCCACTTCCAGTCTGATATGGAAAGGGGCGGGGGTTCTAGCCATGTGGACGCTACTAGGACACCTCTGAGGTGGGGGGGGCGCACCGCTGTGGGACTCCTGATGTGAGGGGGGGCTCCACTGGGGACACCTGATGCAAGGGGGGCTCCACTGGGGACACCTGATGTGAGGGGGGGTCCGCCGGGGACACCTGATGTGAGGGGGGCTCCACTGGGGACACCTGATGTGAGGGGGGCTCCACTGGGGACACCTGATGTGAGGGGGGCTCCACTGGGGACACCTGATGTGAGGGGGGCTCCACTGGGGACACCTGATGTGAGGGGGGGTCTGCCCGGGACACCTGATGTGAGGCGGGCTCCACCGGGGACACCTGATGTGAGGGGGGGTCCGCCGGGGACACCTGATGTGAGGGGGAGCTCCACTGGGGACACCTAATGTAAGGGGGGAGCTCTGCTGGGGACACCTGATGTGAGGGGGGCTCTGCCGGGGAAACCTGATGTTAGGGGGGGCTCCGCCGGGGACTCCTGGTGTGAGGGGGGCTCCGCCGGGGACTCCTGGTGTGAGGGGGGCTCCGCCAGGGACTCCTGGTGTGAGGGGGGCTCCGCCAGGGACTCCTGGTGTGAGGGGGGGCTCCGCTGGGGACTCCTGGTGTGAGGGGGGGCTCCGCTGGGGCACCTGATGGTAGGACGGACTCTGCTGGGACATGTGACGCAAGGACGGACGGCTGGTGGCAGGTGACACCCTCAGGGATCCCACTGATTCTGCATTATGGTGAGTTGAATGATTTCATTTTATATTACAATGTAATAATAGTAATAATGCACTTCAATAATCCTGACACCATAACAACCATGGTGCAAACACCAGGTGTTTGGAGTATCTTTATCTGCTGATTGTTAAACTTTCTAGAATACACATATTTTTATTGTGTAGGATCTGGGGCTGCTGTCCCGTCATTTCCCTCTCCCCCTCTAATCCCTCTCCATCCCTCATTCATCTCAGACTCAAACCACGCCCATTTAAACCACACCCACTATGTAGCGTAAACCACGCCCATTTTTCGCCGCACCGCGCTTCACGTGCCGCACTTGTATATTTTTCCTAAGCCACGCCTACAAACGAATGCCCCGCCCCCTAATTATTGTACGACTTCGCCTACAGCCACAAAAGTGTCCCACATTTTTTTTTTACAATGTTGGCAACTATGCACATCCTCTTCTATTGAATAGTAGGGGCCTGCTCTGAATAAGCCTCCCTACTGTGGCTCTGGTTGCTCACTGCCACTAGGTCTGAGGCCTGCAGAACCTCTCCCCGGAGGCCTAGTGGGTTTAAAAACATGTCTTCTAGGAAATATGGACTACTGTTCCCAGCCGGCCTCCAGCGACTGACTAACATGCCATTCCTCACTTCACCCAGCCAACTTCTCCTCCTCAGTGGCATATCACCTCAGCTTATATATGAGGCCCGCCCCCTGCCAATACTTGTTGGGGATTGGTCAGGGCTCACACACAAGCTGCCTGCCACCCCAGTTCCAGGCCCAGCCCCTCTTCCAGAATATTCTCCCTGGAAGCAGGGGAGGTGCCCCAGAACTGGAGCACAGGGTCACACCCACTGCTACTCTGACCACTCCCAGCCCCCAGATCAAAACAGACAGGCCTAGCATGCAGCATAGGCCTGCCTAAATTTGCCTGTGCTGGAATAACTTAGTAAAAAAACCTTACTAACACCTACCTTCTGGTAGAGGGTGCTACAGACACTTAAATGTTTTATGCAGAATTAAAGAAATGGGTGCATGGGGTCACCTCAGAAGTGCCCCCGCAAAGTGAGAAAAGGGTTTGGGCTATCTCGGTACCTCAAAGACGTAGACAAAAGTATATATAGTTTGTATAAAAACAGTTTAATAGTATATAGAATATAAAAACATGGTGGAAGGAAAACATGTTGACAGAAATACAGTTGATAGTTACAGCCTTACGTGCTGCTTCAAACAATTACACAATCAATAGGATGAAAAATGACCCCCAAGGTTGAAGTGGGGTATAAAGTATGATGTGTCTTGGCAAATGTCCTTTACTAGTTTCGCAGCGAAAGCTGCTTCTTCAGAAGGAGCCAGTTATAAGCATCTAGTAAAATATATTGCAATTGTAATTACAAATTCAAACCATCCTTAATATTGTTGATACATATTTTAAGACATGAAAGTTATTTTCATTAACCGTTTCAGCCCCGGAAGATTTTACCCCCTTCCTGACCAGAGCACTTTTTACGATTCGGCACTGCGTCGCTTTAACTGACAATTGCGCGGTCGTGCGACATGGCTCCCAAACAAAATTAACGTCATTTTTTTCCCACAAATAGAGTTTTCTTTTGGTGGTATCTGATCACCTCCGTGGTTTTTATTTTTTGCGCTATAAACAAAAAAAGAGCGACAATTTTGAAAATAATGCAATATATTAAAAAAAACTATTTTTTTCCTCAGTTTAGGCTGAAAGGTATACCAGCTGCACAAGCTGTCTAAGCTCGTGGCTAATACCCAGCCAGGGCCTTTGATCTTCCCAGCATCTCCGATGACCGATAAGCCAAGCGTTCCTGGAGACTTGGAGTATATCCAGCAATCAGCAGCCAGCCACGGGAATGACCTTTTGTTATTCTGAAGAAATTGCTACTTGTTTGTCTGTGTGTCCTGAAATATGTATCAACAATATTAAGGATGGTTGGAATTTGTAATTACAATTGCAATTTATATTACTAGATGCTTATAACTGTCTCCTTCTGAAGAAGCAGCTTTCGCTGTGAAACTAGTAAAGGACATTTGCTAAGACACATCATACTTTATACCCCACTTCAACCTTGGGGGGTCATTTTTAATCCTATTGTTTGTGCAGTTGTTTGAAGCAGCACGTAAGGCTGTAACTATCAACTGTATTTCTGTCAATGTGGTTTCCTTCCACCATGTTTTTATATTCTATATACTATTAAACTGTTTTCATACAAACTATATATACTTTTGTTTACCTCCTTGAGGTACTGAGATAGTTCAAACCCTTTTCTCGCTTTGCGGGGGCACTTCTGAGGTGACCCCACCCCCATGCACCCATTTCTATGATATATGCAGGGCTCAAAATTTCAAGTCCTGAGCTACTAGCCAGGCCTCAAAGGTTACTCGCCACCAGTTGCCCAACCCCTTCTCTGCCCCGCCCCTAATCACGCCCTCATTATCTCATGAAATTACACTTAAATGTTTTATGCAGAATTAGGTTATAAAAATAAATATTAACAACAACTTTATCCGTGTCCACCAATGCAGCCTACCCGTATCCACCAATACCTGTGTCCGCCAGTGCAGCCTGCGTCCCCCCAGTGCAGCCTGCGTCCCCCCAATGCAGCCTGCGTCCCCCCAGTGCAGCCTGCGTCCCCCCAATGCAGCCTGCGTCCACACAGTGCAGCCTGCGTCCCCCCCAGTGCAGCCTGCATCCCCCCAGTGCAGCCTGCGTCCCCCCAGTGCAGCCTGCGTCCCCCCAGTGCAGCCTGCGTCCCCTCAGTGCAGCCTGCGTCCCCCCAATGCAGCCTGCGTCGCCCCAATGCAGACTGTGTCCCCCCTCAGTGCAGCCTGTCCCCCCTCAGTGCAGCCTGTCCCCCCTCAGTGCAGCCTGTCCCCCGCAGTGCAGCCTGTGCCCCCCCCAGTGCAGCCTGTGCCCCCCCCATTGCAGCCTCCCCCCCCCCCAGTGCAGCCTGCGTTCCCCCCAGTGCAGCCTGTGTGTTCCCCGCCGCACGCTGTCATATACAGCCCCTCCCCCTTGTCCGGGCACTTTGATAAACAGATCACCCGTCCAATCCTGGGATGGGTGATCTGTCTATCAAAGTTCCCCGGACAAGGGGGAGGGGCTGTATATGACAACACGCGGCGGGAAACACACAGCTATTGAAATGAAAGCTGTTATGTTCCCCAGTGCTCTAATCAACCAGGCGGCTGTGGCTCTCCTCTCTTCCCCTATTATCGCTGGGAGAATGGCTCCCGTACCATCCAGGCTGCCGGCGGTGCTCGCCTCCCCCGCTCCCAGGCAGCCCACACTCACCAGCCCTCAAAATCCACTTGCAAAATGCGAGCAGGTGAGTGGAATTTTTGAGGGCTGATCTATAGATGATGGTACCCACCCTTACCCTATAATATACCTTAAATTGAGGCAATACTGATACTGATAAATTATGCAGATTTAAGTTATAAAAATGAATATTAACAACAGCTATATCCGTGCCCATCAGTGCAGCCAACCTGTGTCCATTATTGTTGCTTCACCTGTGTCCACCATGCAGCCTACCTGTGTCCACCATGCAGCCTGCCTGTGTCCACCATGCAGCCTGGCCTGTGTCCACCATGCAGCCTGGCCTGTGTCCGCCATGCAGCCTGGCCTGTGTCCGCCATGCAGCCTGGCCTGTGTCCGCCATGCAGCCTGGCCTGTGTCCGCCATGCAGCCTGGCCTGTGTCCGCCATGCAGCCTGGCCTCTGTCCGCCATGCAGCCTGGCCTCTGTCCGCCATGCAGCCTGGCCTGTGTCCGCCATGCAGCCTGGCCTGTGTCCGCCATGCAGCCTGGCCTGTGTCCGCCATGCAGCCTGGCCTGTGTCCGCCATGCAGCCTGGCCTGTGTCCGCCATGCAGCCTGGCCTGTGTCCGCCATGCAGCCTGGCCTGTGTCCGCCATGCAGCTTGGCCTGTGTCCCCCATGCAGCCTGGCCTGTGTCCACCATGCAGCCTGGCCTGTGTCCACCATGCAGCCTGGCCTGTGTCCACCATGCAGCCTGGCCTGTGTCCACCATGCAGCCTGGCCTGTGTCCACCATGCAGCCTGGCCTGTGTCCACCATGCAGCCTGGCCTGTGTCCACCATGCAGCCTGGCCTGTGTCCACCATGCAGCCTGGCCTGTGTCCACCATGCAGCCTGGCCTGTGTCCACCATGCAGCCTGGCCTGTGTCCACCATGCAGCCTGGCCTGTGTCCACCATGCAGCCTGGCCTGTGTCCACCATGCAGCCTGCCTTTGTCCACCATGCAGCCTGGCCTGTTTTCACAATGCAGCTTGGCCTGTGTCCACCATGCAGCCTGGCCTGTGTCCACCATGCAGCCTGGCCTGTGTCCACTGTGCAGCCTTTCTGTGTCCATGCAGCCTGCCTGTGTCCACCATGCAGCCTGGCCTGTGACCACCATGCAGCCTAGCCTGTGATCACCATGCAGCCTAGTCTGTGTCTACCATGCAGCCTGGCCTGTGACCACCATGCAGCCTAGCCTGTGACCACCATGCAGCCTGGCCTGTGTCCACCATGCAGCCTGGCCTGTGTCCACCATGCAGCCTAGCCTGTGTCCACCATGCAGCCTGGCCTTTGTCCACCATGCAGCCTGGCCTGTGTCCACCATGCAGCCTGGCCTTTGTCCACCATGCAGCCTGGCCTCTGTCCGCCATGCAGCCTGGCCTGTGTCCACCATGCAGCCTGGCCTGTGTCCACCATGCAGCCTGGCCTGTGTCCGCCATGCAGCCTGGCCTGTGTCCGCCATGCAGCCTGGCCTGTTTTCACAATGCAGCTTGGCCTGTGTCCACCATGCAGCTTGGCCTGTGTCCACCATGCAGCTTGGCCTGTGTCCACCATGCAGCCTGGCCTGTGTCCACCATGCAGCCTGGCCTGTGTCCACCATGCAGCCTGGCCTGTGTCCACCATGCAGCCTGGCCTGTGTCCACCATGCAGCCTGGCCTGTGTCCACCATGCAGCCTGGCCTGTGTCCACCATGCAGCCTGGCCTGTGTCCACCATGCAGCCTGGCCTGTGTCCACCATGCAGCCTGGCCTGTGTCCACCATGCAGCCTGGCCTGTGTCCACCATGCAGCCTGGCCTGTGTCCACCATGCAGCCTGCCTTTGTCCGCCATGCAGCCTGGCCTGTTTTCACAATGCAGCTTGGCCTGTGTCCACCATGCAGCCTGGCCTGTGTCCACCATGCAGCCTGCCTGTGTCCACCATGCAGCCTGGCCTGTGACCACCATGCAGCCTAGCCTGTGTCTACCATGCAGCCTGGCCTGTGACCACCATGCAGCCTAGCCTGTGACCACCATGCAGCCTAGCCTGTGTCTACCATGCAGCCTAGCCTGTGTCTACCATGCAGCCTAGCCTGTGTCTACCATGCAGCCTAGCCTGTGTCTACCATGCAGCCTAGCCTGTGTCTACCATGCAGCCTAGCCTGTGTCTACCATGCAGCCTAGCCTGTGTCTACCATGCAGCCTAGCCTGTGTCTACCATGCAGCCTGCCTGTGCAGGGGAGCAGAGGAGAGGAAGAGGATTGCCAGGCCGGATGATTAGAGTGCCGAGGAACACCGCTGGAACAGCTTTCATTTCAATTGCTTTGTTCCCACCTCACGTCGTCACATACAGCCCCTCCCCCTGGTAGGGGAACTTTGATACACCTCACACGTCCCAGGATTGGATGGGTGATCTGTCTATCAAAGTCCCGAGACCAGGAGGTGGGGCTGTATGTGACAGCGAGTGTGGGGAACACACAGCAGTTGAAATGAAAGCCGCTAGTGATGTTCCCCGCGCACTGATCATTCGGCCGGCTCCTTCCTCTCTCTTCCTTTCTGCGATCGCTGGGAGAAGGACTCCAATTCAACCCACCTTCCGGTGGTGCTCTCCTTATAATGTGATAATAATGTGATAACATCCCCAAACTTTGGAACCTTAAACAGAAAGTGATGATGAGGGAGGAGTCAATAAACCAATGATGGTGGTCTTCAGGATCAGTCCAGTCTTCATCTTGGTTGTTCTCACTCTCTGACCTTTGGTGGGGCTCAGCCCCACTGTTATTCATGACTAAATCTTGGACTGAAGTGCAGGACTTCTTGTGTTGGGAAGATGGCAATAAGTGATAGAGGGGGTGGAAACACTTGTCCTATAATACCCTCATCAGTGTCACTCCTATAAAAGACAGTTCTCGTTGTTTCCTCACTAGGGATGAGCCGAACACCCCCCTGTTCGGTTCGCACCAGAACATGCGAACAGGAAAAGTTTGTTCGAACACGCGAACACCGTTAAAGTCTATGGGACACGAACATGAATAATCAAAAGTGCTAATTTTAAAGGCTTATATGCAAGTTATTGTCATTAAAAGTGTTTGGGGACCCGGGTCCTGCCCCAGGGGACATGAATCAATGCAAAAAAAAGTTTTAAAAACGGCCATTTTTTCAGGAGCAGTGATTTTAATAATGCTTAAAGTCAAACAATAAAAGTGTAATATCCCTTTAAATTTCGTACCTGGGGGGTGTCTATAGTATGCCTGTAAAGGGGCGCATGTTTCCCGTGTTTAGAACAGTCTGACAGCAAAATGACATTTTGAAGGAAAAAACACATTTAAAACTACCCGCGGCTATTGCATTGCCGACAATACACATAGAAGTTCATTGATAAAAACGGCATGGGAATTCCCCACAGGGCAACCCCGAATCAAAATTAAAAAAAAAATGATGTGGGAGTCCCCCTAAATTCCATACCAGGCCCTTCAGGTCTGGTATGGATATTAAGGGGAACCCCAGCCAAAATTTTAAAAAAAAATGACGTGGGGTTCCCCCCAAATTCCATACCAGACCCTTCAGGTCTGGTATGGATTTTAAGGGGAACCCCGCGCCAAAAAAAAAAAAAAACGGCGTGGGGTCCCCCCAAAAATCCATACCAGACCCTTATCCGAGCACGCAACCTGGCAGGCCGCAGGAAAAGAGGGGGGGACGAGAGTGCGGCCCCCCCCTCCTGAACCGTACCAGGCCACATGCCCTCAACATTGGGAGGGTGCTTTGGGGTAGCCCCCCAAAACACCTTGTCCCCATGTTGATGAAGACAAGGGCCTCATCCCCACAACCCTGGCCGGTGGTTGTGGGGGTCTGCGGGCGGGGGGCTTATCGGAATCTGGAAGCCCCCTTTAACAAGGGGACCCCCAGATCCCGGCCCCCCCTGTGTGAAATGGTAAGGGGGTACTTACCCCTACCATTTCACTAAAAAACTGTCAAAAATGTTAAAAATGACGAGACAGTTTTTGACCAATCCTTTATTTAAATGCTTCTTCTTTCTTCCTTCATCTTCTTCTGGTTCTTCTGGCTCTTTTGGTTCTTGCTCCGGCGTTCTCGTCCAGCATCTCCTCCGCGGCGTCTTCTATCTTCTTCTCCTCGGGCCGCTCCGCACCCATGGCATGGGGGGGAGGCTCCCGCTCTTCTCTTCATCTTCTTCTTCTTCTTCATCTCTTCTTCCTTCTTCTCTTCTTCATTTCTTCTCCGGGCCGCTCCGCAGCCATGCTGGCATGGTGGGAGGCTCCCGCTGTGTGACGGCGTCTCTTCGTCTGACGGTTCTTAAACCGGGACATGACGGGACTTCCCTGTGGCATTCCCCGTGACGTCACAGGGAAGTCCCGTCAAGTCACCGTGCGTCAGAGGGGGGCGGGGTCACCGGGTGGCCCCGCCCCCCGTTATTTAAGAACCGTCAGACGAAGAGACGCCGTCACACAGCGGGAGCCTCCCACCATGCCAGCATGGCTGCGGAGCGGCCCGGAGAAGAAATGAAGAAGAGAAGAAGGAAGAAGAGATGAAGAAGAAGATGAAGAGAAGAGCGGGAGCCTCCCCCCCATGCCATGGGTGCGGAGCGGCCCGAGGAGAAGAAGATAGAAGACGCCGCGGAGGAGATGCTGGACGAGAACGCCGGAGGAAGAACCAGAAGAGCCAGAAGAACCAGAAGATGAAGGAAGAAAGAAGAAGCATTTAAATAAAGGAATTGTCAAAAACTGTCTCTTGTCATTTTTAACATTTTTGACAATTTTTTAGTGAAATGGTAGGGGTAAGTACCCCCTTACCATTTCACACAGGGGGGGCGGGATCTGGGGGTCCCCTTGTTAAAGGGGGCTTCCAGATTCCGATAAGCCCCCCGCCCGCAGACCCCCACAACCACCGGCCAGGGTTGTGGGGATGAGGCCCTTGTCTTCATAAACATGGGGACAAGGTGTTTTGGGGGGCTACCCCAAAGCACCCTCCCAATGTTGAGGGCATGTGGCCTGGTACGGTTCAGGAGGGGGGGGCCGCACTCTCGTCCACCCCTCTTTTCCTGCGGCCTGCCAGGTTGCGTGCTCGGATAAGGGTCTGGTATGGATTTTTGGGGGGACCCCATGCCGTTTTTTTGTTTTTTTTTTGGCGCGGGGTTCCCCTTAAAATCCATACCAGACCTGAAGGGTCTGGTATGGAATTTAGGGGGAACCCCACGTCATTTTTTTTTTTTAAATTTTGGCTGGGGTTCCCCTTAATATCCATACCAGACCTGAAGGGCCTTGTATGGAATTTAGGGGGACTCCCACATCATTTTTTTTTTTTTTTTTTGGTTCGGGGTTGCCCTGTGGGGAATTCCCATGCCGTTTTTATCAATGAACTTCTATGTGTATTGTCGGCAATGCAATAGCCGCGGGTAGTTTTAAATGTGTTTTTTTCTTCAAAATGTAATTTTGCTGTCAGACTGTTCTAAACACAGGAAACATGCGCCCCTTTACAGGCATACTATAGACACCCCCCAGGTATGAAATTTAAAGGGATATTACACTTTTATTGTTTGACTTTAAGCATTATTAAAATCACTGCTCCTGAAAAAACGTCCATTTTTAAAACTTTTTTTTGCATTGATCCATGTCCCCTGGGGCAGGACCTGGGTCCCCAAACACTTTTTATGACAATAACTTGCATATAAGCCTTTAAAATTTGCACTTTTGATTTCTCCCATAGACTTTTAAAGGGTGTTCCGCGGCATTCGAATTTGCCGCGAACACCCCAAATTGTTCGCTGTTCGGCGAACTTGCGAACAGCCAATGTTTCGAGTCGAACATGAGTTCGACTCGAACTCGAAGCTCATCCCTATTCCTCACTCTCTGACTAGGGTCCATAAATAAAGAAATGATCGGGTAGGAGATCCGAGATGTAGGGCTGAAACAAACCAATCTTCTTGCCGAACCAATCTATTAACCTTCTATGAGGAGGTGAGCTGCCATCTAGATAAAGGAAGGCCCGTAGACGTGGTTTATCTGGATTTAGCAAAATCATTTGACACAGTTCCCCATAAACGTTTACTGTACAAAATAAGGTGCGTTGGCATGGACCATAGGGTGAGTACATGGATTGAAAACTGGCTACAAGGGCGAGTTCAGAGGGTGGTGATAAATGGGGAGTACTCGGAATGGTCAGGGGTGGGTAGTGGGGTTCCCCAGGGTTATGTGCTGGGACCAATCCTATTTAATTTGTTCATAAATGATCTGGAGGATGGGGTAAACAGTTCAATCTCTGTATTTGCGGACAATACTAAGCTAAGCAGGGCAATAACTTCTCCGCAGGATGTGGAAAGAAAAAGATATGAACAAATTAATGGGGTGGGCAACTACATGGCAAATGAGGTTTAATGTAGAAAAATGTAAAATAATGCATTTAGGTGGCAAAAATATGAATGCAATTTATACACTGGGGGGGAGAACCTTTGGGGGAATCTAGGATGGAAAAGGACCTGGGGGTCCTAGTAGATGATAGGCTCAGCAATGGCATGCAATGTCAAGCTGCTGCTAACAAAGCAAACAGAATATTGGCATTAGAAAGGGGATCAACTCCAGAGATAAAACGATAATTCTCCCGCTCTACAAGACTCTGGTCCGGCCGCACATGGAGTATGCTGTCCAGTTCTGGGCACCAGTCCTCAGGAAGGATGTACTAGAAATGGAGCGAGTACAAAGAAAGGCAACAAAACAATAAAGGGTCTGGAGGATATTAGTTATGAGGAAAGGTTGCGAGCACTGAACTTATTCTCTCTGGAGAAGAGACGTATGAAAGGGGATATGATTTAAATGTACAAATACCGTACTGGTGACCCCACAATAGGGAGAAAGGGAGTTTAACAAGACTCGTGGCCACTCATTAAGATTAGAAGAAAAGAGGTCTAACCTTAAAACTACGTAGAGGGTTATTTACTGTAAGAGTGGCAAGGATGTGGAATTCCCTTCCACAGGTGGTGGTCTCAGCGGGGAGCATCGATAGTTTCAAGAAACTATTAGATAAGCACCTGAATGACCGCAAATTACAGAGATATACAATGTAATACTGACATATAATCACACACATAGGTTGGACTTGTGTCTTTTTTCGACCTCACCTAATATGTAACAAATAATCGATGATATGCAATTATGAAAATAGTTTGTTGGGAAGATGACAATGAGTGATGGAGGGGGTGGGGCACTCATCCTATAATCCCCTCACCACTGTCATTACTATAAAATACAGATCTCGTTGTTTCCTCACTCTCTGACTAAGGTCCATGAATAAACAAATGAACTGGTAGGAGATTGAGAGATGTGAGGCTGAAACAACTAATCAATTATGAAAATAGCTGTCAACTATTTTTATAATCGATTAGTTGGATCAGTCGATTAATTGGCCTGCATACAGAATGCATTATTTCTTTCCATATCAGAAAATACAGCTCAGTACACCATCCATACATGTCAGTAAATGCCTGAGAACTTGAATGTGTGAGGAGCAATGCCTCATGGGACATGTAGTCCTGGGCAAGTGAAGGAAGCAATGATTCTAAAGGCAGAAGTTTTTTTATCATCCTATAAAGGAACTCTATACCTTACTATAGGAGAACTCTATACTATACTTTGTACTTTCCTATAGGGGAACTCTATACTATACTTTATACCTTACTATAGGAGAACTCTATACTATACTTTGTACCTTCCTATAGGGGAACTCTATGCTATACTTTGTGCCTTCCTATAGGGGAACTCTATACTATACTTTGTACCTTCCTATAGGAGAACTCTTTCCAGAAAAGGAGAATTATGGCTGCTCTGTGAAAAACCATTACACAGAGCAGGTAAGTATGACAAGTTTGTTTAAAAAAAAAAACATTTACAATGACTTTAAGGTCTCTGTGAAGGGAAGATCAGCATCTGACCCCAGAGAAGGTGGAGGCTGATAGACTGGAGGTGATAGAAGGCATTACTATTATATAAAGTAAAAGTTTACTAGTATTGTGTATTATATATAAAATTATTATATCCATGAAAAAAAAGTCTTTCAGTATTACTGTAATATAAAAGTCCCCCCTCAACCATTTATCTTCATGTGTGACTCCCAGGTAATATCCCCATATGTCCTACTTCTGGGTATATTTATTATTATTATACACAATTTATATAGCCCCATCATAACAGATGATTAAATAAAATCATGCTTCTGCTACTAAATGTCCTATGCTGGCCATACACGGAACGATTTTTGGATGAGAATATTCACACAAATGTTTGTATGAAAATTATTTGTACATTTGATGAATGGACGAGTGTAGTTTGAAAATTCAACTTGCTTTTAACATTCAATTATAAAATGAATGTAACTTCTGAGCACAAACCACATACACAATGTGAAAATTTGTTCGATGGAGAAAAGTTTTCTGTTCTGCTCCTTAGAATTTTCCCATCACTGTGGTGGAAAATGAACGCAGATTTGACCCACTAATGGTTAGAAAATTGAATGAATGTATTTTTGTAAGATAAAAATGAGTTTGTGTACGGCCAGCATAAGTGACATCAGGTGCAGGGAGCTTGTACCCACCTACCTGTCTATGACAAGGGAGTCTGTCATCCATCATATTATATTACACTCCTGTCTGATCATCTGCAAAACAGCGTTTTACTTCTTTTTTACATTTTAATAATGTTGATCTCTGATTCTGATATGTAGCAGATTCTCCCTCTAATAATACATCGATCTGTCTGTTATTCTCAACTATATATCTGGATATTTATATTTACCGCTGTATATAGATATTCAAGAATATTAACTCAATTACACACCAACCTTTTTTTGAAGTTTTTATCCAATTAGTCGATTAATCGAAACAATAATTGGCCAACTAATCAATTCTGAAAATAATCATTAGTTGCCGCCCTACAGAGGACCCATTTACTAGTTACGTTGAGGGGGAATTGTAAGATCCTCAGAGACAAAGCTGCCTGATGTGGGCGGAGTCCTGGTTTAGAGGAACCAATCTGCTCATGTCTAGTAATAATCTTTTTATTTCTATTATAGTAGATGGACGGGAGATGAGGAAAACCTCAGAGGATTGTCTCACTTTGTCTCCAGACTGTAAAGTAGAAGATGAGGACATCACACAGTATAGTACAGAAGAAAACCCGACTACCTCAAATGTCCATCCGGCACCACACAGTGTAGATGGACCATCGTATTCCTCTTATCCTGAGGAACCTCAGACTGTGAGGGACGGTGCCGTCCTTCCAACAGAGAAGAGCTTTTCCTGTTCTGAGTGTAGGAAGTGTTTACCTTCTAAATCCAAACTTAATGTGCATATAAGATCTCACACAGGGGAGAAGCCGTATTCCTGTCCTGAGTGCGGGAAGTGTTTTTCAAAGACGTCCGGTCTTTACACACATCAGAGATCTCACACAGGGGAGAAGCCGTATTCCTGTCCTGAGTGCCGGAAATGCTTTATACAAAAATCAGACATTGTCAGACATCAGAGATCTCACGCAGGGGAAAAGCCGTATTCCTGTCCTGAGTGCGAGAAATGTTTTTCACAGAAGTACAATCTTTACACACATCAGAGATTGCACACAGGGGAGAAGCCGTATTCCTGTCCTGAGTGCAGGAAATGTTTTTCAGAGAAGTCCAGTCTTTCCACACATCAGAGATCTCACACGGGGGAGAAGCCGTATTCCTGTCCTGAGTGCGGGAAGTGTTTTTCAAAGACGTCCAGTCTTTACACACATCAGAGATCTCACACGGGGGAGAAGCCGTATTCCTGTCCTGAGTGCGGGAAGTGTTTTTCAAAGACGTCCAGTCTTTACACACATCAGAGATCTCACACAGGGGAGAAGCCGTATTCCTGTCCTGAGTGCGGGAAATGTTTTTCACAGAAGTCCAATCTTTACATACATCAGAGATCTCACACGGGGGAGAAGCCGTATTCCTGTCCTGAGTGCGGGAAATGTTTTTCAGAGAAGTCCAGTCTTTCCGCACATCAGAGGTCTCACACGGGGGAGAAGCCGTATTCCTGTCCTGAGTGTGGGAAATGTTTTTCAGAGAAGTCCAGTCTTTCCGTACATCAGAGATCTCACACAGGGGAGAAGCCGTATTCCTGTCCTGAGTGCGGGAAATGTTTTTCAGTGAAGTCCAGTCTTTCCAAACATCAGAGATCTGACACGGGGTAGAAGCCGTATACCTGTCCTGAGTGAGGGAATTGTTCCTCACTGAAGTCCTGTCTTCCTGTACATCAGGGATCCCACACAACC